>CAUYRT010045133.1:0-56797 GCA_963574885.1 Lepilemur ruficaudatus | reverse complement strand
TGAGAGGTACAGATCTAAACCTAGGGCAGGAAACCTTAAGAATTCTAGAAGATGAGGTTGGGAAGACCCTTTCAGACATCTGTCTAGGCAAAGAATTCTTGAAGAAGACCCCCAAAGCAATTAATGCAGCAACAAAAATAAACAAATGGGATCTGATCAAATTAAAAAGCATCTGCACAGCCAAAGAAACTATCACTAGAGCAAATAGACAACCTACAGAAGGGGAGAAAATGTTTGCTCTACACCTCTGACAAAGGTCTGATAACAAGAATCTACCTAGAACTCAAAAGAATTAACAAGAAAAAATCAAAAAACCCCATTTATAAATGGGCAAAGGAGATGAACAGAAACTTCTCCAAAGAAGACAGAATAATGGTCAGCAAACACATAAAAAAAATGTTCATCATCTCTAATCATTAGAAATGCAAATCAAAACCACAATGAGATACCACCTAACCCCAGTGAGATTGGCCTCTATCAAAAAATCCCCAAACAACAAATGCTGGCGAGGACGTGGAGAGACAGGAACACTCTTACACTGCTGGTGTGGCTACAAATTAGCGCAACCTTTATGGAAAAGAATTTGGACATCTTTCAAAAAACTAAAATTATAATTACCATTTGATCCAGCAACAGTATTATTGAGCATCTACCCAAAAGAGCATAAGACATTCTATGATAAAGACATCTGCACCCGAATGTTTATGGCAGCACAATTCACTATCGCTAGGTCATGGAAACAACCCAAGTGCCCGTCAATTCATGAGTGGATTGTTAAAATTTGGCATATGTTTACAATGGAATATTACTCAATTTTAAGAAACGACAGTGAGCTAATACCGCTTATATTATCCTGGATTAAGCTTATGCCCATTATTCAAAGTGAGGTGACACAAGACCTGAAGAATGGGCCCCATGTGCACTTGCCATCAAACTGGTATTAACTGATTAACACTATGGTGCTCAAATGGTGGTGGTGTTCACTAGGGATTTAGGGGGTGGGAGGTAGATCCACATCCAAGAGATGTGGTGAGCACTGTGAAGGGGAGGGGCATGCTTGAAATGTATTTGGGGATGGGTATTAGAGGTCACAATAGGGGGTAGGAAATCGTCTAAAACTAATTTATGTGAATAGCTGTACAACTTGGTAAATTTACTAATAAGCATTTAATTGTACACTTAAAATTGAATAAAGACATGATATGTAAATTACACTTCAATAAAGAAAAAAAATCTATTTCAAAATATTTTTTGTTGATACACCTACAAGGCCAAAGCCATCAGTTATATAACACTCATTCTCTCCAATTTTTTTGCTATTCCTCATTTTAAATTCTTCCTGAAGAACTAGGTCTATATCACTGTAGGAAGTTAATATCAAAAATATAAGCTTATGAAATCAAAAAACACGTTTGGTTTTTTTTTGCCTGTGCCTAAGTCAACTCACTGAATCATTGGTCCCCAACCTTTTTGGCACCAGGGACTGATTTCATGGAAGGTAATTTTTCCATGGATGGTTGGTGGTGGGGACTGGCGGAGTGCTGAGGCCCCAGTGCCTAACAGGCTGCTGACCGTTATTGGGCTGCAGCCTGGGGGTTAGGAACACCCCCCAGCACTGAATGACACATTCATTAAAAGAATTATTGACAGCTTCATAGGTCTGGGCATTGTTTCAGCACTTTAGATACAATAAGGTTTAGGAAGAAGAAACACCAGGTCTTCGTAACTTACAAATTGTGAATACTGAAGAAAAAAGGGGAACCTAGTATGACATCTAAGTCTCTTGCTTTGCTAACTGGTGGGTAGAAGTGTAATTTAATAAAATAAATTATAGGAAGAAGAATATGTAACGATGTAGAAAGAAAATCCAGAAGCCTCTTGGAATATTTTTAGCAGATAAAATGGTTATTTCATTGCACCAAGAGTTGAGATTATCTAGTACAAAGGAAAAATCTCGAAGGTTGCTATATTTGCTAATTCTTTAGAGAAACATGCATGTCTGTAAAAGAACATAATAAACCTTCATAGCTAGCCATTTTTAATTTAAGAAAAATCTGTCTTTGTAATGAAAATTATTCACCCACTGGGATTAGAGAAATTTCTGAGAAATACCCTTCTCTGAATATTGTGTGGCCTTAAGGTCTCAAATTTCTTGGTAAAAACCATCATGACTGTGTAAAGG
Organism: Lepilemur ruficaudatus; assembly: GCA_963574885.1. Lineage (NCBI taxonomy): Eukaryota > Metazoa > Chordata > Mammalia > Primates > Lepilemuridae > Lepilemur > Lepilemur ruficaudatus. Next base: position 54,615 of record CAUYRT010045133.1, on the reverse strand, counting down.
TATCAATAGAAAAGGGATTATTAGGTTAAGTCTATTAGATATAGAGGTGGGTGGCAAGTGAGTATTATTAATTTCAACCATTTTTGACTTTGTTTATTGCAGGTTGTCATATGGTACCATAACCTGGGACTGATGGTATGAAGGAGCTGGTTTGTACTAGCTTATAAGAGCCAATTTGGAAATCCGCTGGGATATTCTGACTAGTTGTTTGTTTGCCATAGCCATTAATAAGAAATTAAACTATATAAACTTACACTTAAATTATATTAAAAACAAATATAATAAATATTCAAACTCATTACTTAAATATTTACTACATTCTACTATTATCTAAACTCTTGAGATTATTTACATTTATTGTATCTGTATGGTGGAAATATTATATAATGGTATGCTATAACGTGTCTTTACACAACTCTGCATTTAATTAGATCACATGAGTGCCGTGATGTCAGTCATGGTGAGAGTTTTACACCATTGAAACTGGCAGATGCTACAAATCTAGGCTTGGTTTATTGTTTCACTGGTTGTTAGAATTAAGACAGCAGTGAAAATGTTAACAATGGAGATTTTAAAAGTACAAAAGTGTTTTTTGTCTATAGTCATTATAAGTAGTATAAAAGTTGAGGAAATATTCTTCCAGTATTCTAAGACTATTACCAATTTACCAGAGAAAATAGTCATCACTGACCACTAATGACTGAATGACATTCCAACATACATGTTGATGTTTCACTTTCATCTTATTGTCAACTAAAAAAAAAAAAAAAATCAACCAACATTCTTGTAACAACACTCGTCTGTCAGGTATAGCCATAGGTTGACTACAGATATATTACACAAATCAAAACATTCTGTTAAAATCAATTGGCTACATGGAATTTATTGCATATTTCATTATTATTTATAAGTTGTATGCTATACATTTTTGATAGCAGTAGTTTATAACCAATGTATATATGAATATGCATGCTGAATTTTTTTCAGTGAGCACCTGTTAAACACCATTTGCCTCAGACATAGAATTAATGCTTTACCACTTTCATGGTATTCAAATAGTAACATTTTAGGGCTAGGTAGCTGCATCCAGAAATAACCTAATGAATATTCATGGAATATTTCATACAATCTACAATCATAATCTTATTATGAATTGATATACTGGAAGCAAATGAGATGGGTAATTAAAACTGAGACAATATTATTTACAAGGCATTTTATTGATTTTGTTTATTCTATTGTGTTATATAAAGTTTTCTCAAGTGTAATTTACTTTTTACAACAGGGCTACAGGTTTCCATATTTATATGGAATTTTCAGTTTTCACACATTTTCACATATTATCTCATTGATCCACATAAAATTTATGAATAAGTAGGAAAGGTGTTATCTTAGAGACACAGCTGAGGACACTGAGGCTTGCAGGGATGACTTTTGTACAATATTGCACAGCTATTCCCCGTCAGAGTTGAGAACAGAGCGTATGACTTTCAGTGGACCTACCATTAAAGACAAATAAATCCTCCTTTCTATTGTAACTGCTGACTGTGTGCTTGAGGACTTATTTCACTCTCCCAAGTAAGAGAAATACAATAGACTAAAACGGTATTAGTAAATGACATTGATGAAGGGAGATCTGCAATGTATCTCAAGGAAGTATTTTTTCTCTCCTCTGTGTTCTGAATCCTGAATGACAGGTTTAAGATTGCTTTTTGCCTTAATTTACGTTGTGAGTTTCTTTCCATGATTATCAATGAGTTATCACATGAGTATGCAATCATAATAAGAGTCAAACTCCAGCAATTTCCTGACAAGTTATAAAATAATATAATAGACCTAAATGGTATATCACAGAAGACAATATTTTTACACCAGAGGTGTGGTGACACCTATAAATCATCTCAGCATTCCTTTTGAGATTTCTATTCTCACTTGGAGAAACTAAAGGAAAAATGCCTAGGGAAAGTGTTATCCTGGAAAAACATATGTAACATTGGAGAAAATAAAAATACCAGAAGTCTTACAATGCTTATGTAAAATAGAGAAGAGAATGCTTATCTTCCTCATTTCTTCTGCTCTTATATTTACCTTTTACCTATATTTCTAAAAGTCTGAGAACTTAGCACACATTATTAAAAATAAAATATAACTGCCTAATTGTGGCTTTCAAAAAATATCTTTATTCATATATACAGTCTTATTGCAGATCTAATACATTTCCTATCATGTTCTAAAATAAGCCCCTGGGGGAAGGGACTGGGTTTAAAATTTAGAACTCAATGTGATTAGGCAATTCATGTTTGTTTTTGTTTTTTTTTGACAATTCATGTTTTAAGGAGGAAAAGGAGGTGGGGTGGAACCTTATATCCTTCCAGTAGTCCTTACACATTGGAACTTTCCTGTACTTTTGAGCAGTTGGACATTACCTACAGGTCCCTTGTCAGAATAGGCCCATTAGGGATATTTTTCCATCAAGAATCATATTTGAGAAGGGGTGTAGGGGAATGTTCTCCATTGTTAAAAACAACACCAACAGAACTCAAGCAAACAAGAATAGAATAACAAGACAAACAAAATAGTTCCCAAAGATCTTTTGCTTGGTTCTTCTTAGCAAAGGTGAGACAAAATAGATTTTCAAAACCACTTTTCTTGACCTCACAAAACAAAGAAAAATAAACTACAACTGTATTGGTTTCCTAACACACATTTTTTGAACTCTAATAACTAACCTTAATGCTACAGGGTAGGTTCAAATTCAGTAGATTCTGGGGTTGCTTTTAACTTCTCTATATCCCTGTGTGTCAATGCACCAGAAAAAACTGGCTTATTTGTGACCATATCATATGCCTTGAAGAAGCTGGATTCCTAGGGCTCACCAACTTAGTTCTACTCTGTAGGTTGACAATCACATTCCATTGGCAGACAACGTAGGACAGACACACTGTTGCCCTGGCTGCAGATGAAAATGCCTCTTTCATGATTAAGGGAGAAGCATGTTTCCTTCCAGGTTAAGAGAACAATTCTTCAATCAGAGGAAACACAACACAACACAAAGTACACAGTTAATAATAGGAAATTGTCTCAAAGAGAAAAACATTTGCCTCATTTTTCAGTTAGTGGATTATTTATCTTTTATTAACAAAAAAGAAGCCCTTTAGTATTACGGAATGTTTCTAAGCCATGATTTTATGAAACATCAGAGCTTTCTCTATGTTTTGCAGCTACTATAACAATGTTGCAATTTTTACCTATATGTAAAAAAAAATTTTTCCCCAGTTATTTTCTAACATTATATTGGTTCAATCAATACATACCTTGTTACTATTGATGGTAAAAATAATAATTACTATCTGCAAGGTATTAGGACATACACTTTTTTATTATCTCCTTTAATCCCCATAAAAATCTTCAAGGTACCTACTGTTGTGTTTTTATAGATAAGGATACTGAGAGGTGGAAAAGATAAATATCTTACCCCAAGGCATTAGAAGTCTGCCTGATCTTACTGTCTCCTTAAAAATTTCCCTCTTCATCCTCAAAGGAAGGAAAGGCAATCCAGACAGAGCAAACCTTTTTGTATAACCAATGAAAATCAGATTAACTTGGTTCTGCCTAGTTACCAACAGAGAACACACATTGTACTGTCTTCAACCCTGATACTGCCATTTGCAACCCAGCAGTGACACCGAAGGTGATGCTGATCTTTTTTCCCTCACGTTCTGATCTACTGTCATTTATTAAGAGATTTTGTTGCCTCAAGTTAACATTATAAACTTTTCTTTTACTTCTTTTATTGCATTCTGAATTACTGTATCTTAAAAGTCTTTTCTTTTATAAAATGTACAAAAAAAACTAAAAGAACTTAATATTCCGCAATTTATAAATATTATCACTAATGACCATAGCTGTATATTACCATTATTTCCATTTATCAAGCAAGAAATTTGAGTCTTTCTCCTGTTTGGTTTAAAGTTTCAGCTTGGGGCTCTGTAGATGGATGGCCAGATTTACCTAGAAAGAATACATTTATTTAAGGAAAAACAACCATTTTCAACAGTAAGGCTTAAAATGACCAGTCATATTTATTAAAAGATTTAAAAGAAATTTTTAAAAAGTATATTCTAAATCTAAGGTTTGATTTCCTTAGTAGGTCCAAGTTGAACTAAATGTTCTCTCAAGTGTTTAGGAGCTTGCACAATCTATGATAATTCTGCTTCGAAGCATTTTGGATTATATATTTTTCTTAATTTCACTATTTTTATTATTTTATAACTGTTGCTTTCAATTTAAGTTTTCCTCCCCAGTTGTAGATCTTTATTCTGATTCTTAAATCACAATTAACTCCCAAATGCTCAAATCTGCCTCTCTTCCAAACAGAACGGCATTGTCTTTTTAAAAAATAATAGTAAACTATTCAATTTTAATCCCATTTTAATAATAAAAAAGTTCCTGGGGCTATTTCTATGTTCAAAATAGTATTGATACATACAAAATGTTGTTGAATTAGTAACAATAAATCTCACTAATATGACAAAATAAGTAATAATTATATTAATAAGGTCTTATCAATTTAGCAAAATATAAATATTGAACATCTACTTTGTGTTTTTTAACAGTAACGACAAACCCTCTAACAGACTCCTGGGTACTTCACTGAATTGCATCCTCATTTAGAGGTCCTGGATTTATCTCTGACCTGCCTCCTTTTCTATCATCTTCTTTGCCAGCTCTAAACAAAAATTCAGGCATCATAAACTATACACAGAAAACACTACCAGAAATAAGCCACTCCACATGGGATGTGCAAAACATAGTGTTGATGAGTTTCAGGTTCTTGAATTGTTATGTGAAGTCAGTCTACATACAACAGAGTCAATGTAAAATAATCAGTAAATTTAGGAATTGTAGCATGTCATAAACACACTGTAAAATGAAGAGTCATAGAACATCAGAGTAAGTGGAATGCTAGAGAACAACTCTGTCAATTTCATCTTTTACAGAATGGAAGACCTTACAACTAGGTACTGCCATAATCACAAATAGAACTTGGATTTCTTAGCTCTCAATTCAGAGCTTAGTCCATTTATCAGAATCAGTTACATATTCTGAATAATTTATTTTCTATTCCAATCATAAGAGTGTCCTTATATCCCAAGTCACTAATTCATCTGCCATGTTAACCAACACCTAGTTTGAAACAGATACATGGCACTAATCAAAGTTATGTGTCAGGAATTTAGAATCAGGACAGGGAAGGACTAAGTCACCGTAAAGTGCTTGAACTGAGAGGTCATGATAAATAGTAGAGTTAATGTTGGGTGCCAACTTGGGTCTATGCAGTAAGGTCTATGTAAGTGACCACACAGAAACCCCAAGAAATAGAGAGCAGCCTGAGTATCACTTCCCCAGAACAGTTCTTCTAAGGCCTAGTGATATTTAGAGTACCTCAAACTTCTTTGTAATTTTTTAAATTTTTATGGGTACATAGTAGTTGCATATCTTTACAGGGTACACGTGATGTTTTGGTACAGGCATACAATGTAAATTAATCAAACCAGGGTAATTGAGATCTCCATCACTTCAGGTGTTTATAATTCCAATTCCACTCTTTTAGTTATTTTGAAGTATATCCTAATGGAGTGTTGATTACAGTCACTTTGTTGTGCTGTCAAATATTGTTCACCTTATCTAACAATCTATTTCTTTGTGCCCATTAACCAATGCCATCTTCATTATTTTAAAAGGACCGATCATCTCCCTCTTTAAAATAGCCCAGATGTTACCAATAAGCAAAACATGATTTAGCTATCCAAGTTTCATTAACTGGTTTCCAGAAGCTCTGATTCTTTCTCCACATAGAACAAAAGAAGAGTAATTTTATACAGGGTCTCTCACTGCTGAGAGATGAAGCCCTCCTGACTTGTCTAATTTTCTCCTCCCACTGGATTATAAACGGGGAACTCTTTTAAGAAATTTGGAGGCAATAGAAGAAATAATATTTAATTTGGTTAATTTTAGACAATGCCTTAAAATTGTTTCAACTGCCACATTCTCGGATTTAAAAGAAATCAGATTGTCATTAAAAAGTGTTTATTTCCTCTATTGTTGAAAAGAACACTACAAAAACAACTTCCATGAGTTATGTACAGAAACACTCTGAACTGGCTTTATTATAAGGTTATGAACACATTATAAATACGATTTATTTAGAAGTACACATAGTTTTACTCCCATTTTAGTGTGGGGAGGAACAAAACAAGAAAAATTCTGTCAAACACAAAGGTTATTCAGTTGCTCTAAATTTAAAAATTCATCAAAAAAGTTTGAAGTATTTTATTAACTCAATGCTACAGCAATTCTTGACTTTTTTCTTTAGGAAATGCATAGGTAATTATTGTTTTGCAAGAGCTTGAATAGATTTCAAAGTCTGAATGAGTCACCTACAATACTGTGCTTATTAGAACTTTATTGAGTATAACCTTTTGCACTTTGTAGTGAGTTTCTGAAAACTAATCTCTTTATAAGACCAAATTAAGTATCATTTCTTTGGTTTGAGTTCTGGCACATAGGTTGCAAAGTAAGAACTGTAAGTCAGTAAACATTCTACCTACAGGAATAGGATTAAATTTCTTATACTTTCTCTTTCTCTATGCCATTAGCTCTTTACTTGATATTAAATCATTATATGTCAAATATCTGGACTTCTTGGTGGCTACAATAATGCTAAAAATATTTAGTGTGAATATGTACCTTAAAATCTATACCATGTGAATATATCCAGTTAATAATCAGGCCTGTTTTTCCTTAGTTAGTAAAGGGCCATTTCAGAGACAGGTCTCCACTGTGCTTTATAAAAAGCAGACAAAATATTTTAAAAAGTGACTTAGAAATAAATGTAAATTTATGTTATCTATATGTTAATGCAAACAGACAAACTTCTGATCTAGATATGCCTTTATGTCTACCTAAGATTAAGAAAAAAAATAGCCAAACAATAGATAAACTCTCTCATAGATTAAAAGAAGTAAAATAATAGTATACTAGATACTATAAATTGAATGTTTTCCATGGACTTACTCCTGTGCTAAGCACTTTACATATCCTATTAATATTTAGTCTTCACAAGAAATCTGGAAGACTGGCTCATATCCTTTCACGAATGAAGAAGCTTAGAGAAGCAGTGTCACAAAGCTGGGATCAAACCCATGTTGTCCCATTCTAAAGATTACGTTCTTACGCAACTTTGTGATGTTGCCTCCTTGAACAAAAGTTAAGCGACTACCATGAGAATGAATGAGCAGTGTTCTGGTCAGCTTTAACAGAACTACTACAGGCCTGTTTAGTAAATCATTTCTTCCAGAATGGTCTCTGGATCTAAGAAATTAGCAGTAGCTGGGGGAGACTTAATTACAAATGAGTAAATATACCATAATCACCTAGAATGGCACATACGACACAGACTAGATTACCAATTACTAGAGGTTGATAGCCAGGGGGCCAATGTGTGTACAGTTGACCTTTGCACAACACAGGATTGAACTACATAGGTTCACTTACATGTGGATTTTCTTCTGCCTCTACCACCCCTGAGACAGCAAAACCAACCTCTCCTCTTCCTCCTCTTCCTCAGCCTCTTCAATGTGAAGATAATGAGGATGAGGATCTTTATGATGATCCACTTCCACTTAATTAACAGTAGATATATTTTCTTTATTATAATTTTTGTGATAACATTTTCTTTTGTCTAGCTTATGTTGTTGTAATAATACAGTATATATACATATAACATACAATATACATGTTAATCAACTGTTCATGTTATCGATAAGGCTGCTGGCCAACAGTGGCCTATTAGTAGTGAAGTCTTTTGGGAGTTAAAAGTTACACAGGGAATTTTTTTACTAGTGAGGGTCAGCTCTTCAACCCCTGCATTGTTCAAGAGTCAACTATATATTTAAAATCCCCCTTTAAGTGACTTTAAACTTAAAATTGTGCTAAAAATGCTCAGATGGAAAAGAAAGGATGGTGTCTGGTAAGAATGGCAAAATGACTAGTTGAAGTTATACATAGACACAGACACACATCTGCTTAGTTGCTAGACTGCCTTAAGAATAAATTTCTGTATAAATTATAAGTTCAAAGGAGGATTAGTATTGGTACATAATATAGAAGTATGGTTGTCAGAATAAATTTTCCCTCACTGAAACACACACGCAGACAGGCTCGGATAATAGCAATAGGGATTTACATAGACTCTTAGAAAGTTTCAGAATCAGATCTTTTTTTAACTGTCTTACTTATAGAGAGAAAAGGGTAACATGCTATTCAGCAGAGATATTTCCCAGAAGCAAGGAACTAATAAACTGGGTGGGAAAAAAAAATGGAGACAGGTTGGGAAGACAAAGTACTGCAATGCTCAGGAGATGAGAAATGTTAAGAAGACAAAAAATTTCTTTTTCACTATAACTTCTATCAGTCATAGACTTTTGAAAAGACAGAGAACTACCCAGCCTTATAAAGGAGTGAGTATTAACCAGAACATTACAATTTAAACAGTAAATCATTGCAAAATTAAAACTTAAGCAGATATTGAAAAAAGTTGCCCTGAAAGATAAAATAGTCTCTGCTTACATATTTTTAATTAAATGAGTTAAATCATGCTATAACTTTCATAACTTTTTCATGGATATACATTTATTCTGTTGTATTTTTTATAGAAAAAGAGTGACTGAATCCTGTGTTAACCTATGCACTTTTAGTTATTCTTTTCCCAATTAAAGTCTAATTCAGTATCTTTGAACTTTAGAGCAGTGGTTCTCAATTAGGGGAGATTTTGCCCCCTAGGGGGCATTAGACAATGTCTGGAGCCATTTTGGGGTTGTCACAACCAGGAAAGGGGGTGCTATTGGCATCTAGTGAGTAGAGGCCAGGGATGTTACCAAACATTCTACAACAGACACGGCACAGCCTCCCTCAAAAACGGTTATTCTGTCAATAGTATCAATAGTAGTGAGGCAGAGCAAGTGGCTTTTGAGTAGCATAAGATTCATCAGGGGAGCTATCTTAGTCTATTCAGGCTGTTGTAACAAAATGCTATAAACTGGGTAGCTTACAAACAACAGAAATTTATTTCTCCGAGTTCTGAAGCTATACAGTCCAGGATCAGTGTCTGCTGAGGGCCCACTTCCTAGTTCATAGATATCACCATCATTTTGCTGTGTCTTCACATGGCAGAGGGTGAAAGAGCTCCCTTGACCCTCTGTAATAAGGGGCCACTAATCCCACTCACAAAGGCTCTGCCCTCATGACCTAATCACCTCCCAAAGGCCCCGCCTCCTAATACTATCACCTTGGGAGACAGAATTTTAGCATACGAATTTTAGGGGGACACAAACATTTAGTCCATGCAGGAGCTGATTAAAAACACAAGTTCTTGAGCACTGCTTTCAGCAATTCTGATCCAAAAGTGGGGGTGGAATTCAGAATTCAGCACCCTGGTTGTTTTCCTAGGTTACATGTTGCTTTTTCGGGTTATATTTTGAGCAACACCAAAGTAAGTACTCAAGATACTTCAGTCAAAGTCAAGTCAGTACCAACTGATGACTATTATATAACTTAAAAAATGGTGACTAAGAAGAATTACTTAGTTCATAGGGTTCGTCATGCAACTACAAATTTTAGTTGAATTTCATGAATTATATCCACAAATGCAGCTTTAAATCAGCAGCAGAGATGTTACCTAGGAGTTTGTTAGAATCTCAGGCCCCAGTTCAGATCTATAGACCCACAATCTGCATCTTTTTACAAGATCCCTGGCTTCTATAATTGTACAGATGTAAATAAACTAATCAGTATAAAGTATCAAGCATAATGTCCAGCACATTCTATCACTGTTAGAAGTGGTGGTGATGGTAAAGTGGTAAAAATGATGACAGTAAGGAGAGACTGAAGATAGGAAATAATTTAATGAAAAAGATTCTTAAAAAGAGATAAGAATGGAGCTAGATTATGTGAGTTTTCTTACGGGTAATAAATTGTCACAAACTTAGTAGCTCCGAAGACTCATTCATTACATCACTGTAGGTACGACTGGGTTTCTGCTCAGGGGATGACCCAGCTGGAGCAGGGTGTCAGCCAGCTTGTCTGGAGGCTCTAGGGAAAAAAATCCACTTCCAGTCTCATTCTTCCTGTGGGCAGAGTTCAGTTCCTTGTGGTTATAAGACTGAGGTTCCAGTTCCTTGAAGCCTGTCAGCGGGGGAACACTCCCAGTTTCTAGAGACCACCCAAATTCCTTGCCATGTGGCCCCCTCCATCTCTGAGTCAGCGATAGTTCACTGAATCCTTCTCATGTTTGAATCTTTGATTTTTCTCTTATGCCACTAGCCAAAGAAAAGTCCCTGCTTTAAAGGGTTCATTTTATTAGGTTAAACCATCTAGATAATCCCCCTTTCTTAGAGTCAACTGTCCCATAATATAACTTCATCATGCAAGCAGAATCTATCATAGTCACATCCCTAGGGACTGCAGGGTTGGGGCAGAAAATATTCTCAAGCATCTTAAAATTCTGCCTCCACACAGAGATGCTGGACTGATGAGCCCAAGTGGAAGGGAAGTCTCTGTGGTATAAAAGAAGGAAGGAGGTGAGGAGGCATGTTGGTAAATTTATAAATCTGGCTGTGGAGGATGTCTGAGGACTTCTTTAATATTTCATTTGTCAAGTAAGCGTTTAATTTGCTGAAAATAAATGGGAAGGTTTCAGTCGTAAAGCTTTAAGGCAAGTGAAATAGTTTTGAAACAACCACTATAGGCAATGAGGGGGAGAGTTTAAGAGAAAAATAATGAAAGTGCTGAGTCCAGCAGGAGACTGAAGGTGCCTCAGAAGAGTTTTGCAGCTGTTATACATGAGGCAGAGCACTCACAAGCGGAATGGTACCTGACATAAATGGCGAGAGGAGGAAGGAGCAGCCCCTGCTTCTCAGGCCTGCCCAAGAATCAGTCTCCTCAAAAGGGAGCCAGGTTACCACCAAGCTCAGGCAAACACCTGGGGGAGAAATGTGCTAAATTATTGTTTCTTTTTCACTGTAAAATGAATATGAAGTAAAGAGGATCGCATATCCATTGAACTTGAGGATTTTAAACAGGTGGATGAGACTACTGAATTAATTTCCTTCAGGGATTTTTATAAGCCACAGGAAGGCACAGTTTAATCATTTTCCACGGGCTATAAGGCAAATGCCATGGTTACCTTGCTAATAGTGAAGGCTCTCTTGAGAGATTCTTGATAATGATGTTCAAACAATATAGAATAGAGAGACAGTTATACTATCTTCCCTCACACTTTATTACAGATAAGAGATTGTGAAGTATGAGACTGACAAAAGCAATGGGTGACACCTCATTTGTCATACACCTCGCAGGGACAATAGCCTTGGGAGGACAGTCTTTGTCCTTCACACTTTTCACTCTGGCACACAGGGCGTCATGGCAAAAGTGAGAGGGGAAGCTTTATGTCTTGCCCACGTGGCCCTCCTTAATATCAGAGACTCTACATTGACGGTGAGCTGTTTCAGTCTGGGTTTAGGTTCATGTTCTGCTTTTGTTTACTAAATAATAATTCTAAAAATTTTAAATAGCTTCTCATTATATAAATGAATTCCTTTAATGTCATTTAAAAACTATATGCTTGAGAGTTTCAGTAAAAAAAATTAAGAGGATTTAAAGTGTGCAGGTTTATAATGGTTTTATATACAATGTTATTCTTTTTTCTTTAGGTCCTAATTTCTTCTAAGATGTTTTTAAGAGTGGTTTTAAAAAATTGTACATAATGTTTTGAATAAAAGGCTATCACTTGAGAACTAATTAATGAGGAAGGCAATGATTCTACATATCTGTTTTCCTTAAATATGTTCATGAATATATTTACAATAAAAAACATACATAATGTCATGCCTTGAGGTGACTCTCAAACCACATAAAACTGGTCCAGTCACCATTCACAAGAAGTGAGAATCATACCCAGTTTTGCTGCTTAGCCTTAAATTTAAACATTTTTTGAGTTCTGCTTAAGATTGCATGCACAGTTGTCTCTCTGTATCTATGGGGGATTGGTTGCAGGACTCCTTGTAGACACTAAATTCCATGGATTCTAAAGTCCCTTATATAAAATGGAGCAGCACTTAACATATAACTTATGCACATCCTCCTGTATATTTTAAATCATCTCTAGATTATTTATAATACCTAATACAATGTAAATGCTATATAAGTAGCTGTTATGCTATATTATTTCGGAAATGTTGACCAAAAAAAAGGCTGCATATGTCCAGTGGGGATGATTTTTTTTCCCTGAATATCTTTAATCCATAGTTGGTTTAATCCACTGATGGGGAATCCATGGATATGGAGGGCTTACTGTATACAGCATAATGAAGTGGATATCTTTGGGATCTATCCAAAGTTTCCATCATTGTTTAGATGTGATCTCAAGAAAAATATTAGTATAGAGAAAGATAAAGCTGATATTAACAAATACAAATGAAACAATGTTTAGCACTTTTAAGTGTTTGCCATATGTTAGATATTCTGGTAAGTCTTCATTTTATTTTCCCAATTTGACATGAAATTTATTATTATCCCTACTTTCTAAAGGAAGAAATTGGCCTCGAAAATGTTGGACTACTTCAGAAGAGTCCATTAGGAGATTCAGAATTCCTTTCCAACATCTGCTTCACTTTTTTCCCATAAAGAAAACTCATGTGCCACTTCTCTGTTCAAATGCCTCTAATGGATCCCCCCTCTCTCAAAAACACCCCAGATTATCACTATTTCTCACCAGGTAGGTCCCAAGCTAGCTCTTGCCTACACTTTCTCTCCCCCGACTTACTCAGGTCTAGCCATTCTCATGCAAACCCCTGCTTTTCAGCTTTTGTATTGCTGTTCTCTCTTGCCGAATTCTCTTCCCACAAATGTCAGCATGTCTTGCTTACTTACTTCTTTTCTATTTTTACTCATGTGTCTCCTTATCAGGCAGGTCTTTAATCATTCTTCTCTTACCTTGCTTTAAGTTTGCTCATAGTACTTATTTATATATTTCTTTACTCTGCTGTTTCTGTGTCTCTCCTCTCTCTGCATGAGAATAGGACTTTCTGCTCAGCATTATGTCTCCTATGCTTAAAACAAAGCCTGTCATGTAGCAGTCATTGTAAAATCAGTGAATGAATATATGAATTCTTAACGTTTTATACATCAAGGGAGAGCATGCATTATGTGACTAGGTCCTGATAGTCTCAAATTCAGTTCAGGAAGATTCAAGAGGCATTTGTTGCCAACTCTAATTTCAGGGAGGGCTGTACAGGGCAGATATAATTTTCAGGGAGAGATTAAAGGGCTTGATTCTCTGATTTTAAGATAATAGTTAGGACAGGAGTAAGACAAATATTAGGAAAAGTATTTAGTTTTGGATTAAGGAGAATGCTGCCAAGGAAAAAACAGTTTTTTTAATAAAAAAATTTAAAATTTAATAAATAATTTAATTAATTTAATAAATGTTTATTAAATTTTAAAATTTAATAAACAGTTTTTTTTAATAAAAAAATTTATCTGAGTGAGTAGAGAAGACGAGAAAAAAGGAGAACAGAAACCTGGGGTCATTTAGACCAGCATGTGATGGACAGTGAAGAGGGAGATGATTTCTGTGTATGGACTAAAGTGTTGTGAGCATCTACAGGTGATCAAGGTAGAAAACGCAGTGAGCCAGTGAGAATGGCAGGTGAGGAACTGTGTTGGCCATGGTCCTCACAATTTCCTGGCAAGGGGGCTACTTTAGGCTACATTTCTGGCCAAAGAGTCTGATAGGCCATGGATTTGAAATGCTCTGGGGAGAGGGAAAGAAAAATAGAAACCAGCAATTTGTTTAGATCCTAGTACTTGTCAGACAGTTTTCTCAACCCTTGCATAGATTCTCTTTAAATTACCACAAACACACCCAAGATGATATTATTTCATATCCTGAAAGTTTTATAAATAAGGAAATTAAAGCTCAGAAAAAAGGAACTTGCTCAAGGTCAATTAGTTAATAATGTTCAGGCTTTGTGTTCAAACCCAGATCTGCCACTTTCCAGAATCCTCTCTCTCAATTTTTTGTTGTTTAGATAATTGGGATTTACCAAATTAACATATGGTGAAAGAAGAAAATTTGTAAAATGTGCATCAAAAAAGGAAAGATGTTCCAATAGTATTTAGGTTTTACTTTCATTCAAGTATCAAGCGCATTTTGCCTTTTGTAATCTACTTGATTGCTCTCGTCTTGATTGAGACATGAAACGAGGTGGGGATATTTAATTGTTCTCATGTTCTCACTATCCATTCACTGGGGTGACACTGTTTCTCACACATCTTCACAGCTCCAACACTTAGCACGTTGTTTTTATACACAGAAGATAGTCAAATTATTTTCTGTACAAAGTAGTTTATATAAGAAAAACAATATAGGGTAATATCTCATAAGTAACATCGCTGATATAAAGAAGGTTGGTCTTGGGCACGGGATTTAGAATACCTAAAAAAAACTGGGATCGAAAGTATATACCTTCTATTAACATATATATAAAATAGGCAATTTGGAGAGTATAGAAAAATTTGTAACTTTTTTTTAGCCTTCAAGATACAGTGCCTTTGTATTCTATTTACAAACTCTTCCTCTAACTTCTTTTGCTTTTTAATTCAACCCTTTCACAAAGGAAATAATTGGTAATTCATATTTAAAGAGAAAAGACATAGACTTTCAATCCATGTGATTCAAGTCAGAAAACGTTTTATGATTATTTGTGTCTGGGTCAAGATGCTGCCTTCTCAGAAGCGTTGGTCAATGAATCATGTTTAAGTTGCATGCTAATCTCTATGATGATAAGATTGTGTCTTCTCTAAAGATGGATGGGCCTTTCAAATGGTAGCTCTGCAGTTGGAATTTACTGAGAGTAAAAACTCCACAAAAAGATATTTTCTTTTGCTAACAATGGACCATTTCATTCATTCTTCTTTTTTTTTTTTTATGATGAATGGCTGTATCCATAAATTTAAAACATAGCATGAAGTTACATATCCATTTTTCTTTCAGATGTCTGTATTGGAACATTTTAAAGTTCCTTGTAGCTTTTGCAGATGTTTTGGGTTATGTGTCAGAACTTCTATTGCAAGGTATTTCGTGTCCATTGTAAAAAAAATCTTATGGGAAATGGTCAACTGATTATCTAAAAAATTAATTTCTTAATACCATAGTGATAATTGCTGAAAAACCAGGAACTTGGGATCAGCAGACACAGTGCCAGTTTTATTTAGAAATTATGTATTGATTTTTTTTGGCAGATTTATATTTTCATTTTCTAAAAAATTTTCAGGAGTCTAAAGATATCAGGTACAAGAGGCAAATCTACCCAAACAAATGATGATACTTTTACTTAATGTTTTCCTTAATATTTTGTGTTGTTTTCTGTAAGTTTTATTAAGGTATAATTTGCATAAATAAAATCAAGGAATTTGAAACATACAATTTGGTGAGTTTTGACAAAGGTATACACTTGAGTAACCACCAGTACAATAATGACTCACAGTAATTTCTTCATTCCCAAAAGTTCTCTGGAGTCTTTTTGCAGTGAATCCCTTCTCTCCACTCCCAAATCAGTGGCCACTGGCAACCACTGAACTTCTATCACCATAGTTTTGCCTTTGCTAGAATGTAACATAAAGTGTGTGGTCTTATTCTTTCACTTAGCATCTCTTTTTGAGATTCATCCATGTTGTTGCATATATCAGTAGTTCACACCTATTTATTGGTAAGCAGGATTCTATTATATGGATATATTACAATTTCTTGACCTATGTGCCAGTTGAGGGATATTTTGCTTTTTTCACAATTTGGGTGTTATATATAAAGCCGTTACAGATATTTGAATGTACAATTCCTGTGCGCATATATTTTTATTTCACTTGGGTAAATAGGAGTGGGGTTTGTGAATCACATGGCAAATGTGTGGTTGATGTTATAGGAAACTGCCAAATTGTTGCTTAACATGTTTACTAATGTCTGGCATTGTCAGTCTTTTGAATTTTAGTCATCCTGATGGTACGTAGTACTTTCCTCATTGTGGTTTTAATTTGTGTTGATGTAATAAGAAAGAATGTTGAGCGAGTGTCTTTTCACATGCTAACTTACCATCTATATATTTTCTTTGGGAGAGTGTCTGTTCCCATCTTTTTCCCATTTGTGGGTTCTATTTGTCTTCTTATCTTATTTACGTCAAAAATATGCAGTAAAGCAAAGAAAGTGACGTATGTTTGGTTTCAATAGATTGATTTTTTACTCCCCAGGCCTAGGACCTAAGCAACAAGATTCGATTGCCGATCTCCCAAGGACTATGGACTAAACTTTTGTTTTTTTATGTTAGCCAATGATTTTTTAATAAACATTTACTTTAGAATAATTTCAGATTTGCAGAAAAGTTTCAAACATAGTACAGAGAGTTCACATACACCCTTTCCACCCTATTGTTAATTTCATATTCCCATGGCACATTCACAAAACTAAGAAACTCCTTTGGTATCCTACTATTTAATAACTCCAGCCTTATCTAGTATGGACTAAACTCTTAAATATAATTTTGAGAATGAGAGAATAGATACAATGATATATTCCTTCAAGACCTTTTAAAATACACATCTGATTTTCTCTTTAAGCCTTAACCTCTCTCTAAGAACCCTCAGAAATCGTTTTTTTTTTTTTTTTCCTCCTTTTGTTTTCTTTTCTTGTGCTATGTCACGTCTGGCAGTAAGGCATACCTCTGTGCAAGATGTTGTTCATTAGTTTACTGAGAATACTTCTGTGGCTCATTGTCTAGTCCTTAAAGTTTTGTACACCTCAGATTAGTGTGACTTCTGGATATTAATGATTTCTTATATAGAAAGCCTCAAATCATATACTGTCAGAAGCAAGAATAGAGCAACCAAATCAACGATGATAGCCATTTCTTGAGTATCTCGCTCAGTAACAACTATAAAGCAAGCTGATAAAAATAATAGCTTCTTTTCAACAGGAGAATCAACCAACAGCTGGGTGGTTCTTGCACTGAGTCTTCACATGATTGCAGTTAGAGAGTGGCTGAGGCTGGAGTCTTCAGACGGCTCAACTGGACTGCATGTCCTAGACAGCTCTCCCACATGCTGACAGTCAATGCCGTCTGTTGGCTGGGAGTCAGCTGGGGCTGCCAATCAGAGTGCTGGCATGTGGCCTCTCTATGTGTCATAGCATAGCACCCACAGGGCTTTGAGACGGCAAAGGAAGAATTGGACCTGGAATCAAAGATCATTTCCACATATCCTTTAGTTGTTTATAAGTTGTTTGGGTTGGTAAAAATTTTACTACATCTGGCAGCAACTTCTCAGAGCTTGTAGTATGTGGTTGATTGTTCTAAATTTCAGTACCAGGTAGTTTTTATTTTTCCATACCTTTTCTCTGAATAATTTGGTCAGTTTTTGAAATAGAGATTTGTAACACTTCTCTTTTACTCCTATCTTTCCCCAAAGCCTTCCTCTTTCCATTTATTTAGCCATCTCTATTCAATTATATTTTCTCCTTACCTGATTTTTGGCTACTTTAATATTTGTTCTATTGTATGTATTCTTACAAATTATGTGTCAAATTCTTTGTAAAATGAGGCAAGAAATGAGCAAGTGAGGAAATGAACATGAATGGATGGATGGTTTCTGGTTCCTAAGAAATATTGTGCAAACAGAATTCAGTGTAATTCACTTGCTAATATGCATTCACCTTACTCTCTGAAAGATTCTTTCTGTAATGGGGTTCATCAGTAAAAAGTTTACTTCGTAATTTTACCTATAGCCATAATCTTTCTCCTGAGATAAATAGAATTTGAGTGTTCTACAGATTCCACTTTTACCTTCTTAGAATGTGATTCATTGTGGAAAGTTTCATTTTCTTTGTTCATTGATGAATTCTAAGAGCCTAGAACATTGCAGTACACTCAATAATTTAATTTTCTGCAAAATGAGCAT
Source organism: Lepilemur ruficaudatus (assembly GCA_963574885.1). Classification (NCBI taxonomy): domain Eukaryota; kingdom Metazoa; phylum Chordata; class Mammalia; order Primates; family Lepilemuridae; genus Lepilemur; species Lepilemur ruficaudatus. The sequence continues at coordinate 36,549 of CAUYRT010045133.1, read as the reverse complement.
GATTCTAAATTACTAAGTGGGACAATATGTAAAAAGCAGCGAGACAAATTCTTGGCATCTTGTTGATAATGAATATTCCTAGTAATGGCAGTTGTTATCATACTTGTGAAAGCCTTTTACAAATTCACTAGAGACCTATAAGTGATCTTTAAATCATGAATTGGTTGCATTTTAGGGGTTTGCAACTAAGAACACTCTTCTCCCTTAAAAGTGTATTTGTAAATTAGTAGTAGGTTTATATACTGGCATACTATAGTAAGTTTAATCCATAATGAAACTGAAAACCAATTAAATGCTAGAAAATATAAAATCACTTTTTAAAAATCATTTCAAGAATTAATTTTAATCAGACATGTAGCCCATTTTACTCTATTGACTGACTCTGGCACTTACATTGGATCATGAGTGTTTTTCATGCCCCAGAGCTTTACTGTAAGTTAAGAGTGGTTCTCCCTGTCCTTCATCCTCAAAGAGGAGGGGTGATACTGACAAGGAAAAGTGGGAAAGAACCCATCTCTCACCTTCAGAGACTCAAGTGCCATCTTCTTCCCTGACCATCAAGGACTACAATTAAACGAAGGGAAAATAAGAGTGTAGCTAACAACTGTGGATTTTTACTTGAGCACTGTTTGTTTCCAATTCTTTTTCCTAAAGGGAACACGTTCCACTTGTATTTTAGAGGCACAGACTGCATGTTGTCATCCCCAACACGGGAACCCATAATCCCAGCCTCGTCAATTATAATCCCGCTCTCCATTGGGTTTACTGATTGGTTTAGGGTTGGGCATAATATCTTAAGTTGGACCAGACAGAGCATTTCTGTGCATTTTATTTGTCACCTCTCTTCAAAAATGTATTTTCTTTCCATTAGATTTGGTTAACTGCCATTATGTAAGTTTTTATCCACCAGCACATAAAGTGAGATATATAGAGAGACATGAATTCAGTCATGCCTGGACTCTTTAGTAAGAGTTCACATGAGTAAATAAAATATCTTCTCCTGTTTTCATCTTTAATCTAGTTTTTTGGCATAAGCTAATTTGAGCTATATGTTAGCCAATTAGAATCACACAATGGTATCAGGAATTGGAGTGCTACAAATGATAAATAAAAAAATGGAAGAAAATTCAAAATGGAGTAGAGGCATGGAAAGCTTCATCACAGCTGGGAAATCAGCAGTCTTTTTGTACTTGGTAGCAAAGTTATGGGTTTAATTATTGCCTCTTGTACTTAATGATTTAGAATGTATACCTAAAGAAGCTTGAAGTTTTGGAATTTCATAGAAAAATATCAGCATTTCAGAGTAAATTGGTTGTTTCTTGTAGTTTTCCAAAAATACTGGACAAAAAGGACAATCTTAAACTCCAAGCTAGCTGGACTTTAAATGAATAAGGAATGAGACATTGCCTGAGGGAGGAGGTTTGTACTTAGGATCCATAATCCCCAAGAATTGTGAGTCAAAAAAAGAAATCATGGGTTTCCTAGAACTTAGAAGGTCAATTTATTTGCCTTAAACTAAAGTTATTGTGAAACAGGGAGCAAAGTGGGAGATACTCTGGGGATGTAGAAGAAATCAAAGAACTAAAAGGAAGATCAGTTTCCTAAAATCCACCCTAATGTCCTCTGTCATCCACTCCCTACTTTAAAAAGAGAGAAGAAATTATTCTATTATACAGATTCATCCCCTAGGCAAAATCTCTGATTGAGAGGTAGTTAATATTGCATAATTAACACAGGCCTTTGTATTGTTGGCATAAGCTACCATGAAAATAGTTGAGGGTCAGCTACTTGGACACAGCATCAAGGACATTGATAAGTGGTATAAACACTCATCTGCATCTGGAATCAAGGATTATACTTGGGCAATGTGAATTTGTTTATAAGCCCACAGAGTAGACAGAATTGAGAATCACCAAAAATTTACTAATATTATTTTTGCCTAAAGACACACAAAGAAAGGCCTATAGTGTTTAACACTTAAGGCAAACCTCAGAATTCCAAAGCCACACCTGGAGAAACTGGAATGCGTGGCCCCATAAGGGGGGAATCTTCCCTAATGCCTCTATCATATGTGGCCATGACAAAAGAAAAGAAAGCTGTTTCTGAAGTTCAGCATGGAAAGCTGTCAAATTAGCTTATTAAGGGAATCACTCTTTGCCAGAAAAGGAACGCTTATCTCTGTCCAAAATGTCACATTTGGTTTCTCCTACTTCTGTTTTCTAAAGTGGAATGTTATTTTTATTTTATTTTTTATTTCAAAATACTAAGGGAGTGCAAATGTTTTGGTTATGTGGATCACTTTTGTTTTATAATACTTGAGTCACAGCTATAGGTGTGCCCATCACCCAAATGGTGTTCATTGTACCCATTAGGTAGGCTTTTGCTCTTCCCTTCCTTCACCTTCCTTCTGCTTCATTGCCACTGAGTTTTACTTCCCTATGTGCACATGTGTGCTCTTCTGTTAGTTCCAATTTAATAGTAAGTATATGTGGTATTTGTTTTTCTAATCTTGAGATACTTCACTTAGAAGAATGGTCTCTAATTCCATCCAAATTGTTACAAATGGCATTAATTCATTATTTTGAATTAATGTACTCCATGATATACATATACCACATTTTATTAATCCACTCATGTATTGATAGGCACTTGGGGTTGATTCCACATCTTTGCAGTTGTGAATTGTACTGAAATAAACATTTGAGTGCAGGTATCTTTTTGATGAAATAACTTATTTTCTTTAGGTAGACACCTGGTAGTGGGCTTGCTGGATCAAATGGTAAGTCTACTTTTTGTTCTTTGAGGTATATCCATACTGTTTTCCATAGAGATTGTATTAATTTGCAGTCCCACCAACAATGTAAAAGTCTTCCATTTTCTCTGCATCCACACCAGCATCTATTGTTTTTGAACTTTTTAATAAAATCCATTCTAACAGGGATAAGTTGATAGCTCATTGTGGTTTTATTAGGTCATTAAGTATGAAATGTCCAATTTCCTTAAGTACTAAGTTTGACAGTTGATATTGCTGACATTTCACTTTGACACTTTCTGTGTCAGGTACATCCTCAGTCTTTCAAATACACATTTTGGTTTGTGATTATCTTTCACATTTTTTAGAGCAATTTTTGTGAAACCATAGGTAAGTCAAAAATTCATGTTATTTTTGAATATGAATTCCATCATGGAACCAATACACTGCAGACCACATGAAAGATCATTACAGTGCTTGGGAAGGATGTGGCTAATAAACACACAGTATGTCGATGGTTTGAGAAGTTCCATTCTGGTGATTTTGATCTTGAAAATGAGCCATGTGGGTAACCTGAGTTCAAGGTGGGCAATCATAAGCTGAAAGCTGTAATGGAAGCAAATCCATCTCAACCTATGCGTGAATTAGTAGAAAGGTTTGACGTTACTATTCCAATAATATTGCACCATTTGAAACAAATTGGCAAGGAAAAGAAGCTGAATAGATGGGTTCCACATGAATTAAATGAGTGTCAGAATAGAAATTGTCTCGAAGCTCGCCTTTCTTTGCTATCATGACATAAAAGCAAACCATTTCTACACCGTATTATTTCATGTGATGAAAAATAGATTCTTTTTGACAACTGCAAGCATCAACACAATGGTTGGATAAAGATGAAGTGCCAGAACACAGCCCAAAACCAAATATGCATCAAAAAAAGCTAATGGCGTCTATTTGGTGGTCCAGCGCTGATATTATCCCCTACGGCTTCATCAAACCTGGTCAATTGATTACAGAAGATATCTACTGCAACCAGTGGGACAAAACGAGGACAATGTTTGCCACTAAGCAACTGAGATTGGTTAATAGAGACAGGCTAATCCTCTTGCAAGACCGCATGTCACAAAAAAACAATGCTGCATAAACTGCAGAGACTGGACTTTGAAACTCTCTGTCATCCACCATATTCACCAGACCTTGCATCAACTAACACTCTTCGAGGCTTTAAACCACTTCTTGCAAGGAAAAATATTCAATTCTCAACAAGCTGTCGGAAAAGCCTTTTGCGATTTCATTGCAACTTACTCTTCAGGCTTCTTCCCTGCTGGCATAAACAAGCTATCCTTAAGATGGCAAAACTGTGTTGACAGTTTAGGCACATACTTTGATTAATTGTACTGCTTCTTGTTTGAGTTATAATAAACTAAACTTTTGATTCGAAATCGGACATTTCATGTTTAATGAGCTAATAATTTGCATTTCCCCGAAGAGCATTTTTTCCTATGTTTATTGGCCATTTATTTTTATTCTTCTCAGAAGCTTCTGTTCATGTCTTTTGCACACTTTTTAATGGGATTTCTTTTTCCTTGCTGATTTGCTTGAGTTCTTTATAGATTCTGGTTATTAGCCCTTTGTAGGATATAAAGCTTGTGAATATTTTCTCCTACTCTGTACATTGCCCATTTTCCCTATTGATTGTTTCCTTAGCTGCACAGAAACTTTTTAATTTAATCAAATCCCATTTGTTTATTTTTGTTGTTGTTATGATTGTCATTGGAGTCTTTTTCATAAATTCTTTGCCTAGGCTGATATCTATTTTCCTACATTATTTCCTACATTTTTCTCTAGAATTCTTATGGTTTCATGTATTATGTTTAAGTCTATTATCCATCTTGAATTAATTTTTGTGAGTGGTGAGTGATAAGAGTCCTGTTTCTGCATGTGGCTATCAAGTTTTCCCAGCATCATTTATTGAATAGAGCTTCTTTTCCCCAGTATACATTGTTGTCTGTTTTGCCAAAGATCAGATGGCTGTAGGCAGGTGGTTTTATATCTAGGTCTTCTATTTTTGTTCCATTGGTGTAAGTCTCTATTTTTGTACCAATACCATGCAGTTTTGGTTACTGTAGCCTTATAGTGTAGTCTGAAGACTGGTAATGTGATGCTTCCAGATTTGTTCTTTTTGATTAAGATTAGTTACTCAGGCTCTTTTCTGGTTCCAAATAAAGTGTAAAATTATTTTCTCTAGGTCTGTGACGTATGACATTTGTATCTTGATGGGGATTGCATTGAATCTGTAAATCACTTTGGGTAATATGGACATTTTAACAATGATTCTGTCACTCCATGAGCATGATATGTTTTTCCATTTGTTTGTGTCCTCTGAGATTTCTTTCCTCAGTGTTTCATAGTTCTTCTTGTAGAGATATTTCATCTTCTTGGTCAAGTATATTCCTAGGTATTTTATTTTCTTTGTAGCTATTGTGAATAGTATTGAGTCTTTTATTTGACTCTCAGCTTGACTGTTGTTATATAGTAATGCTATTGATTTATGTGAATTGATTTTGTATCCTTAGACTTTGCTGAGTTTTTTTTATCAATTCAGGAGTCTCTTCATGGAGTCTTTGGGATTTTCTAGGTACAAGATCATGTTATCAGCAAAAAGCAATCCTTTGACCTCCTCTTTCTTAATTTGGATACCCTTTATTTCTTTCTCTTGCCTGATTGATCTGGCTAGGACTAGGACTTCCAGCACTATGACGAATAGAAGTGGTGACAGTGGGCACCCTTGTCTTCTGGTTTTTAGGGGAAATGTTTTCAACTTTTCCCCATTCAGCATGTTGGCTGTGTGTTTGTCATATATGGCTTTTATAATTTTTAGATATCTTCCTTCTGTGCCTAGTTTGTTGAGAGTTTTTATTATGAAAGGGAGCTGAATTTTGTCAAATGCTTTTTTTGCATCTATTGAGATCATATCATCTTTGTTTTTGCTTGTATTTATGTGGTGAATCACATTTATTGATTTACGTATGTTAAACCATCTTTGCATCCCTGGGATGAAGTCCATTTGGTTATAGCATATTATTTTTTTGATTTGCTGTTGAATTAGGTTTACTAGTATTTTTTATTGAGGATTTTTGCATCTGTATTCATAAAAGATTTTCTTTTTTTGTTGTGTCCTTTCCCTGCTTTGGTATCAAGGTTATACTGGCTTCTTAGAATAAGTTGGGAGAATTCCCTCCTTCTCTGAGTTATGCAATAGTATGGGCATCAGCTTTTCTTTATAGGTCTGGTAGAATTTGCCTGTGAATCTATCTGGTCCAGGGCTTGTTTTTTGTTGGAATATTTTTTTTTATTGCTGCTTGGATTTTGTTTTTTGCTATTAGTCTGTTCAAGATTTCTATTTCTTACTAATTGAGTCTTAGGAGGTTCTATGTTTCTAAGAATTCATCCATTTCCTGTACATTTTCTAATTTATGTACATAGAGATTTTGATAGTATTCATGGATGATGTTTTGTATTTCTGTAGTATCACTTGCAATGTCTCCTTTTTCATTTCTGATTGAGGTTATTTGGGTCCTTTCTCTTCTATTCCTGTTTCATCTAGCAAGTAGTCTGTCAATTTTGTTTATCTTATCAAAGAACCAACTTTTTGTTTCATTGATCTTCTGTAGTTTTTTTTTTTGTTTCATTTAGTTCTGCTCTGAGCTTTATTATTTCTTTTCTTCTGCTGGCTTTGAAGTTTGGTTTGCTCTTCCTTTTCTAGTTCCTTGAGTTGTGACATTACATTGGTAGCTTTTGAATTTTCTGTCTTTTGGATGTAGGCATTTAAAGCTATGCATTTTCCCCTGAGGAATGCTTTCACTGAGTCCCATAGTTTTTGATAGCTTGTGTCCCCTTTGTCACAGGAGTAATGTCTTCTCAGGGCCAGGGGGTCCTGGGTGAAGCCTTAGACTTTGAGGAAGTTCTGCCAGCCTAGCAGCAGTGGTGGAGATTTAGGGGTAATGTCTTGGGGTCTATGCTCAAATCTGGAATCTTGGGTGTGGTATCACAGGCCTGACAGGGGTCTTGGAAGTCCAGCAGCAGAGGCTTGGTCACAGCAAGAGTCTTAGAGCTGCCTCTGTGGTTTACAGGGGCAGAGCTGCACAAATGCAGGGCTGTTCTACCAGCATAGTGACTGCTGATGTCCAGGCAGGGGTTTGTGTCAGTGACCCAAGGACTGTGTAGGTGGGCCAGAGCTGCTGGTCAGCCAAGGTTTTCCCCCGTGCCTAGGACCCACTGTGGCTGTTGCCAGGGCTTCCCAGATGGTGCCTATAGCATCTGTGACTCCTCCTGTGCTTAGGGCCTGTGCAGGGGAGTATGCATGGTCAGCTTCCAGTCACAAGGCACAACATGAAGGAGCTTCTGTTCTGTCTGCTCCCTCCCTGGCCAGGCAGGGGTGATGCAAAGGCTACTGTTGGAAGACTGAGTCTTGAGCAGACCTGGCTCTGTGTACCACGGCAATCAGGATGGCATCTCTTGTGGAGTCCTGAGATTGGCGGTCACTGGGTCTCTGCTGCACCTGCTCTGTGGTGCAATGTCTCTGCACAGACTCTGAGCAGGTCCCTGATCAGCCCAGACATCTGCAGTTGAAGGACATCCCTTGTAGCTTGAGCTGCCTGCAACTTTTATTCCTCTCCTAAAAAGCAGTGCCCTTTCAAGTTTCTTCTGTTCTGCTGTCTTCCTCTCTTCCGAGCAGTGTGTATTGTATGGGACCCCCAGCTTAATCTCTGAGTTGGTGGCTGATGCTTGTGAATAAAAATTGACCAGACCCTGTTTAATTGAGTAAGTAGATGCTGTAATGAGCTATACAGTTGTCCCTGTCAGTGGTTGATACTTGCAGGAAACAGCCAACTGCAGAAATGTTCTTTTGTGCCTGTAAAAGGCTTTAACCCCTTTGGAGAAGCACTTGAGTGCCCTAGGCAGTGGGAGGCGGGGCATTAGCTCTCAGTGGGTTGCTTGTTCACCACCACAGCAGAGGTGGGTGGAGGAGGGAGGCTGGGTGGGGTTAGGTTGGGTAACCCTGGAAGGCTCAGCAAAGTCTCAGCAGGGCTCAAAGATTGTATCCCAGGCCCCTGGGAAGAGCTGTTGGGAGAGGGGCCGAAGTAGCCTCTCCAAACTGGAAAGACTGCTTGTGGGGGAGGACCCATCTTTAATTCACTGGCTGGCTTTTGGAGTAAGCTCCACCCCTCTCTCGCTACTCTTGCCCTGAGAGGCTCCTTCCACTGTCTGTTTGCAAACGGGTACCAGAGCAAGCCATACTCCACAGCAAATGGTGCAGTGCGACTTTCCTGTTGGGGGATAGGCGCTCCACCAGATTGCTGCAGCTCAGACTCCCACTGTGATCTCCTATCAGTTCTGCCTGTGTAGGCTCCCTGGCTTCCTGAGTCAAGCTCCCAAATTCTTCCCTTGTGCCCCCTATCAATCTGCTCAAATTCTGGGGGGGGATGGGATCCGGTCTGCATGTCTGACCCGCTGGCTTGTTTCTCCAGAGTGCTGGCATGCAGGGGACTCCCTGACTTGGCACCCCTAGGTCCACCGCAGGTCCCCAAGGGGGAAGGTGTGGGCCTCACTCTCATGGCAACTCCAGACTGGAGGATACCGCCCCTCATGAGAGGCAGCTGCTCCCCGAAGTCTCCATCTGCCCTCCCAGATTCAGTGGATAGGGAGGAGAGGATTAAAAAAAGAGTCTGGATAGAGGTGAGCCAGGACCCTGGCTCCTCTAGTCCCCGTCACCTGGAGGGAAAACTTCAGGGAATGTCCAAGCTCTAGCCAGCTCTCCACACAATTCAGTGGTTTTGGTGCCCGGGCTCGCAAGGGTGGAAAAGCTTCCATATAATTCAGTAGCCTGCTGATTATGGAAGGTGTTTGGGAAGGGGAAGCGCCTTACCCCTTCACTGGGCTCTGAGACACTCTGAGTTTGATCCTCACCATTCTCTGTTCTTTTTTTATTTCCTTTTTCTTGTTCTGCTTCGCAATTTCCCTCCATGAAGTCCTCAGCAGGCTCCAGCACCTCCTCCTGCGAACTACAGCTGAGCTGTGCCTATTCTCCCCTCTCCTTTATCTGAAACCCTTCCTTCCCTCCAGGACACTTGGGCAAGTGATGTCTCTAGTTGGCCATCTTGCCTCTCTCCTTGGGAATTTTATTTACTTAACATTTTTCTTTTAAATGATTCTCATTGCTATATTGTGGATGTCTTGTTACCCGTATTTTGGCTATTACATAACTATGGGCCTTCTATTCATAAGGAGACATTCTGGACCTGTCAAATAGGAAGGGTCATAGTTCAGTCATCTTGAACTTAAAGGTGAAAACAGTAAGGAAAAAATAATTTACTTTGGGAAATGGGAATTGTGACTTTGATTTCACCCAAAATATTAATAGTTGATTTATATGAAGGGACAATTTAAGAAAATCCTGTTCAAGAATAATGTGCATGGATATTAGGCAATCGTTGAGTGGATTTTTGTTTCTGATTTCCAAGCAAGCCTTCTATTTTTGATAACAGAATTATCTTTTCTGTGAGGAAATCCTTCTATGTGAATTTGATAGCTGTCTGCATGCTCTTACAACAGTGTCCAAGTGACCCAAGACTGGCCAGGAAGAAGACTGCGCCTCACACCTCATTGACTGTTGCACATACTTGAGAATAGAGCAAGTGATTGAAGTAGGGTGAGTAAGATTCCTCCTTGGTCATTTTCTGCCAGGACCCCATGGGAAAATAGCCTCTTACTAATGGGATTAACATGCTGGTAGAATATGAGTCCTGACTATTGGGAGACACAAGGAAAGGTCACTTTAGAAGAACAGAGAAAAAGTCTTCACCTAGATTTTGTCAGACTTGGATCCAGATTTGGACTTGGTATTTCCTGTATGTGTACAGGTGGAGGGGGAAACTTTGGCATGAATCATCTGGGATCATTTGGATGTCTTGAGTAATAAAGTGAGGAAGGAGGTAGGATAAGAACTAGTGGCCATGGAGTTAAGCTGGAAAGTAAGATTAAAAGTTGGCAAGTGACCTGTGTTTGTTAAAACAGTAGGGAAAGGAAATACTACGCAAGAATCGTGTTGGGTGCAGTGAATTTCTACAGGTCATTTTACAAATGTTCAGTATTTTCTGTGGCAGGAGTAAAGGAGGAAAAATGGAAAGGAGGAGGGATGATATAAAAAGAAAAACACTTCTTGTAATAGAATCCGAGGTAAAATGACTCTAAGTTTGGAGAAGTCATAAGTGAGTCATACCTACCTATGACTGAAGTCAAGTTAGAGACTGACTTTACAAAGGTAAGATTTAATATTATCATTAATCTAAGAAAACTGAAACTGCCTGAGGCATTCCAGAGGATTTTTTTTCTTTCTTTCAGCTCTTATGCAGGTGAAGTCAGATAAGGTCAGTACTTTGTTCAGACTTACATCTGATAAATCTTTTCCTCTGAGCTACTCTATGTGATAGTCACCTTAAGATCAAACCACTATCAGTAACAGCTTTCCTCAAATTAAAGTACCATTTCTTGATACATATGTTTAACTATTTAATGCTATCTAGACTATATATATGTGTATTTTTTTTCCTAAATCAGGACAAAATGGCTTTAGTGTTATAACTATTCTTGAAAAAATGGGGATTGAATAGGAAGAAGCACAGGCAATCTGATTCAAAGATATGATAAACTCTGGCAGGAGGCAGGTATTTGGGGTATGTCTACCTCTAAGCAATGAAAAAAGTCCTTAGGCAGGTTGACATTGTCCAGCAATAGGACGATAGGCAGCATGTGGTGTTCAAGACAGAGTCATCATTGGATGGTCCTGCAAGCAGTCACAGGCAGGCAGGCACATGTTCCTGGGGTTGGGGAGCAGAAATGTGAGGGTATGCTGCAAAGACAAGCAAGTGTGCTGTGGCATCAAGAAGAAAGAAGAACAAATACTAGAACTGAGATTTAGGGTTCCAGGCTCCAATGGGCTGGCAAGGGAAGTGTAGAATTTGACTCTCATTAGAACTAAGGTGCACAGTAGACTATCAATGTAAAAAACTTGGTCTAGAAAAAAAAATGATAAAACAGAAGCTTAAATTATTAAAATAATAGTATAAGGCAAAATCAAGGGAGGAAGGAACAAGGAAATTTACATTAGTCACTTCAATGTAGAGATAAAGGAAGATCAGAAACATGGATGATTTAAATTCCCAAATTGATAAATAATATTAGCAAAATGTAGCTAATATCTATCAATTATTTGACATATTCTCTGGGCTGTGTTGTTACATAGACAATGTTTAATTTTCAAAATAATCCCACGAGGCACAAATTATTATTACCATTTCACAGATGATAAGATTGAAGTTCAGAGTAAAATAACTTTGAAGTTCACAAACCTAGAAATGACAGAGTCAAAATTTCTGACCATTAGAGTTCTAAGTTTTACACAGCAGAATCTATTCTACTACCTTGCTTAAATAGGAGGCCATTCAATATAAGATATTATGTAGCTCACAAGATCCTTGGAAGTTTGGGGTCCTTGGCTATAGGACCAGTTTATAAGACAGCCTCCAGAACCACACCAGGAACTGGCCTGACAAGTGAGCTGGAGACTCCCTTGAACCAGGATCACATTTGCTTGGTTGTGATGTCTTTCTTACTGCTATGCCCTGAAAACACACTGTAGCTGCCACCAGCTCAACAAACCTTCTCTCCCAGTTATCTCCCAGTTGACTTTTTAAACAGTCTTAAGAGGCGTCTCTATGGATAGAGCCCAAGTAGAGAGTAGGGTGAGGGAGGAGCCGCAGGTGTAAAATTAAAAGAACCGTCACTCTAGGGGTCAGGCACATGCAGAGTCACCACCTGAGTGAGAGCCTTCTTCAACTTTGTACCTTGGGTGCCTTATTTTCCTTACATCACCCTGGACTTCAGCCATCTGTCTTCACCCTAGCTGCAAGAAAGATTAGAAAATGTTGATTTTTTTTTCCTTTTGTTTCTTTGTCTTGAAAAGTTAGGAATCTTATTGTAGGAAAATGTCAAATTGTGAAGAAGGCACTCGTATGACAACTTCTCTTATTGTTTGAGGTACAGGAACTATTGGCATTTCTAAAACCTCTCTCTGATCTTTCTTCTCACCTGCTAACCAGGCAAAGTTGGTCTCTTTCTTGTATTATCTTTCTGAAAGCAGGTAGTAGCAGCCAACACATAATATTTGGACTCTTTCTGGCTATTTCTCCTGGAACTATAAGCTTAGTTGGCACTTGGTATGCCTTTCAAAATGCCAGAGATCATAGTTTCATCAAATATTTCACCCTGAAGAAATATAGGTTTATAACTTTCCAGTTTGCAGTGTCTGCTTGCAGCCTGAAGCCCACTGCATAACCACTAAACCAATGCTAAACATTTAAAGTTTTTAAAAAGTAGCACCCTAATTCAAGATACTAATTTGTATATTATGGTTTCTGAAAATCTTATGGCTCAACCAGCAGAATGTTTCTCACTCTCTAGGGTGGATAATCTAACTGAGAGAGTTTTGAGTGCTGACATGGTTCCACAAGTGGAAAATTCCACATATATATACTTAACTCAAACTTTGTTCCATACACAAAATTGTTAAAAATATTGTATAAAAGTATCTTCAGGCTATGCATATAAAGCATACATGAACCATAAATAAATTTTGTGTTTAGACTTGGGTCTCATGTCCAAGATATCTCATTTTGTATTATATATATGCAAATATTCCAAAATCTAAAAAAAATCCAAAATCCAAAACACTCCTAGGCTCAAGCATTTTGGATAAGGGATAGTCAACCTGTAAAGTATTTAGAATAATTTTTTTATCTTTATAAATGTCTTTAAATTCTTGATTCAGTTTATGAACTGTCTTTAATCTTTTTCCTTGCCTGTAAATGAGGTAAAGTTTTTAAATTCTTGAATCAACTTAAAGAAATTAAAAGTATAAAATTACAAATCATGTGTTCTAAGTAAGACGGCCAAGAACTCCAATTGGAGAATTCCTATTCAAAGGAAAAGTGTGTCATGTAAAACTTTGTAAATGAACATACATTGCTATAATTTTGTTTTTTTAAAGAATATAGATACAGATAGATAATTTTTGTGGTTACATCTTTAACCAACTTTTGCAATGAATTCGCTACTTGACTATGTTGGTAAAGAGGAGTCTATTTAATATCCATTAATGTCATTTTGTAAAATGAATGCTTATGGCCAAAATTTCAAATGTTCTGAAATGTTTTGTCCCTCCTAAAGTGGTAAAAGAGCATAATAAAAGTTTTGTTTTTTGATAAGTATCATAATATTGGCTAATCCAAAAAGGATTAAATTCTTTCAAATTCTTTCATCTGAGGTGTAGTCTGATACTCTTGCTAGGCAGAAGAGATGATCTGATGGATAGATGAATATTTGTATGCCTTGAGGAATCCTGTATGTATTGAACTTTTCTGAAGCACTAGGACAAGTTTGTCACGGAGCATCAGGGCAAGTCACCCAAGCCATAGACTAAAAATTCAATGGTAGATCTGTTTCTACTTTTGCCATTGACATATATGATGTTTGATAAGTCATTTAATTCAGGACAGTGACATTTCACAAAAACTGCCCAAATTAGTAATCATTAGATAGTGTAAATGCTTAGCCAACAAAAAATGTAACAAGCAATGAACACATATGTTCTCCTAATAACTAGTTTTCTAATGAAGTTTTTTTCCCTTAAACTGTAAGTTTTCATAGAAAATCTGTGATTCCCACAAAAATATATTTCACTTTAGCTAGTTTTGATTTATATGTCTCCCAAGCACTCTCTGAGAAATTTAAATTCCACATGTAAGGATTTCTATCTGATTTGTAGGCCTCTCAGCTTCTCTCTTATAAAACACTGCCTGTTCTAAATCAATATCCTTTTGTACCAGCCAAGATATTGACTATAGAATGGAGAAACGTGTTCCTACCACATTGTGTCAAGAGAAATGCAAGAGAAATAATTAGTCTTAAATAAAGCACTAAAATATTTACTTTTAATTTCATTGAGTCTGTAGATCAATCTAGTGCTTCTAGAAATTAAAATCACAGATTTTAGAACTTAATGTGATTAAAACTTAAGTACTCAACTTAAAGTTCTGCACAATCACAGAGGAAAGAACATAAATGACATTAGTCCCCCAACTGTATTAATTTATAATTTGAATTTTTTCCCCACAGTTTCCCATAACAATGTCCATAGTTTACTTGTCCATTTATATAGCTTGCTGTGGTTCAAAGTGTGTCACAGACCTAAAGGAGTTGGTATTTTTACACCCTGACACTCAATCACAGTTAAGGAGCTTTTCCTAATATAGGTGTTGTCAAATGTTGATCGTAGGAGAATAATCCCATTGTTATTAGTGGCTATTAATTGAAGAATAAAAGTAAGTTTCTGCTTTATTACACATTGTTAGAAAAAGCAAATAATAGCTAATATATTCCCACAGCATTGTCAAATGATTAAAAGTAACAAATTTGTCCCAAATTTAATGAATGGCAAAGAAAACAAAGTCACTGTGATAGACAGAATAATGGTCCCTTAAAGATATCCACATCTACATCCCCAGCACCTGTGAATATGTCACCATACATGGCAAAGAGGACGTTGCACACTTTTTGATCATATTAAGAATTCTGGGATGGTGAGAATATTATGTATTGTCTTGGTGGGCCTAATAGAATTAAAAAGAGGGAGACAGGAGGGTCAGAGTCAGGGAAGATGTGATGAGGAAGGCAGAGATCAGAGGGAGAAAGCGAGAGATTTGCCCATGCTTGTGCTGCGGCCTCTGAACATGGAGGAAGAGTCTGGAGCCTAGGAAGGCAGGTGGCCTCAAAAGCTGGAGAAGGCAAAGAAATGGGCCTTTCCCCAGAACCTCTAGGAGGAATTCAGTCTTGCTGACACCCTTATTTTAGGACTTCTGACCTCCAGAAATGTAAGATAGTAAACTTATGATATTTTAAACCACTACCTTTGTGTTACTTTGTTATTGCACCAATAGGAAATGAATGCATTCACTCCATTGCTCTACTACTTTTTCAAATTTGATACTTTGAAAGATATTAATTGAATTAAACTGTTTAAGCATGTTAAAATTCAGATTAGATTTGGTATAAATAAATTTGAGGTTACTTGGGCGCTGAAAATTATTTCTGAAAGGGCATCTCAAACTGGTAAGAGCAAATAAGTAATCTTTCCTCCTCTCTCTCTACTTCTCTCTTAATAATATAGAATAATAAGTAATGAGGAAATAAATAAGAGTAAGAATATAGTAGGAATTAATAAATTTGATTTTTAAGCATTGACAGTAATAAGACAGTATAGTAAATATATATTAATGAAACAAAAATAGTAAGTACATATTTAATATTCATAAAAACATGAGCTTTAGCAATATTCCTGGAAAACTAAATGTTAAACTTATATATCAAAACACTTTTGAGTTTGCTGCCACACTACCCCTGGGAATCTTCAGATTCAATGAAAGCCCTATCAAAACCAAATAATTTTTTTTGCCAAATTAGAATGAAAAATCTAAAATTTATATGTAATCTCAAGGGACCCCAAATAATCAAAGCAATCTTCAAAAACAGGACAAAGCTGGTGGCCTCACACTTCTTGATTTTAAAATATACCACAAAGCAACAGCAATTAAGACAGTGTGGAACTGGCATAAAGACAAATATAAAGACCAGTGGAACAGGATAGAAAGTCCAGAAATGAGCCCTTGTGTTTATGGACAATTGATTTTTGACAAGGATGCCAAAACTACACACAGGGAAGGACAGTATCTTTGACAAACGGTGATGGAAAAACTGGATAACCACACACACAAAAAAATAATGCTGGATGCTTACCTGATAGTATATAAAAAATTATCTCAGATTGGTTTAAAGACCTAAACCTAAGGCCTAAAACCATAAAATTACAAGAAGAAAACAAAGGGGGAAAGCTTCAGGACATTTTGTTTGGCTGATTTCTTGGATATGACATCAAAGCAAAGACAAAAAACGCAAAAGTAAACAAACGAGACTACATCAAACTTAAACCCTGAGCATCAAAGGAGGCAATAAACAACGTGAAAAAGCAAGCTAAAAAATGGGACAAAATAGTTGGAAATCGTATGTTATATAAGGAGTTAATATCCAGAACATATAAAGAAATTCTACAACTCAACATGGAAAAAATGAACAACTTGATTAAAAAATGGGCAAAGGACTTGAATAGATATTTTTTCAAGGAAGACTTACAAATGGACAGCAAGCTCTTGAAAAGATGCTCAACACCACCAATTATTAGGAATATGCAAATCAAAACTGCAATGGGATACCATCTCACACTCTTTAGGATGGCTACTAGAAAAAATAAAAACAAACAGAAAATAATAAGTCCTAGAAATGAAAATTGAAACCCTTGTGCACTGTTGGTGATAATGTAAAATGGTGCACTCACTATGGAAAACAGAATGGGAGTTCCTTAAAAAAAGATTAAAAATAGAATTACCATAATATCCAGCAATCCCAGTTGTTTGTATATATCCAAAAGAATTCAAAGCACCATCTTGAACAGATATCCACACACCTGTGTTCATTGCAACATTAATAAAAATTTCCAAGAGGAATAAGCCACCCAAATGTTCATGAACAGAAGAATAAATAAAATGTGGTATATATATATATATATATACACACATATATGTAATGGAATATTATGCAGCCTTATAAAAGAAGGAAATCCTGTCACACACTACAACATGAATGAAGTTTGAGGACAAATACTGTCTGATTCTCCACATATGAAGTATCTAAAGTAGTCAAAATCATACAAACAAAGTAAAAAGGTTCATTGTTTAATATGTAGGAAAAGATGCTATTTAGGCTTCTCATTTTTTAAATTTGTGAACAAATGAATTTGTAGAAACTTGATTGGAGAATCTTAAGGAAAAATGGTTAAGACTACTCGTGTATTAAGTAAAAGTTACAGAATGTCATAGTTCAATGTTGCATATGCTGTTATTTAATGTCATCATTACGTAATTAAAAGAGTAAAAATCATATCTATTAAATTTGGAAATGATGTAACAGTGTTCTAGAAGCACCAGTTCAGTAAGAACATAAGAATAGCTGCACAAAAAATAAGGTTCATGATAAATTGCTAGGTTAAAGAGAATTTTTATCTTTTCAAATATTTCACTGATTGCCCTCCATTTTATTGATACACTTGGTAGGTATAATCAAGGGATGGTTGCAAGGGGCAGTCTTACGAGAAGGAAATGCACAGTAATGATTTGTTCACTGTATTTAATAGGAACATTTAAAAGAAGCACTCAGCTTAATAGTGTTTTATTTTCCTACTCTTTTAACCTTTCCAAAAAGGTCACATGAGCCTTTATTGTTCTTATTCATGCAATCAAATGCCCTTAGTCCTCCTGAAAAGACAGATGGTAGTGGATCTTTTAAATTACTCAGTTATGTGGACAGAAACTAACTACTTGATAGAAGAAAGATGCTGAAATGACAAAAATCCATGACTTCCATCGACTGTAGCTATTAATAGGGCAGATTTTCATAAGGTCTCAGAAGCAGAATATTTCATCTATCTATGCAAATTCACTTACGTGCTAATAATGTCTCTTAAGCTATGCAAAGACCTGAAATAAAAGCCACCCGCATTTTGGAGAAATAGGATTCATCTTATCCTAGAAACTAATAGGTTGAAAGAAGAGTTCTTAGAAAATAGACCCAGAGAAATGACGCATTTGGATCTTATTACTGCTGTGTGAGCATAGGATTTTTTTTTTCTTTTTTCGCCCTTTCATAGCCCTGATGAACTCAAACTAAACCAGAAGTGCTGAGGTCTAGGAGTGGAGGTAGAGGAGTGTCTTCTTAGGCAGCAGTAGAATAAAAAATAAGAGAATAAAAATATAGAGCTATATTCTCAGCAGTGGCATGAAGGATGAAAACAGAATTCTCGTGGCTGCTAGGTGGCCTGGCTGAAGGGGTTGTTCACATGCGATGAATGTAATTAAGGGAAAAATGTTTATGTAGGAAGAGTTTCTCATTAAACACCTTCCAGCAATGAATACACTTATCATGTTTTCAGTTTCCCTTAATATATTTTTGAAAAAGAAGTGAGAAAATTACTCATTTATTGATTCTCCTTTGGTTTAGCATGGAGGCTATTCCAACAACAAGTTTGAGGGATTAGAATGTAAAACCTTAAGCAGTCCAATAATCAGAAAGTCAGATACTGCATATTGTCACTTATAAGTGGGAGCAAAACAATGGGTACACACAGACACACAGAGTGGAATAGTAGCTACTGGATACTCCAAAAGGTGGGAGAGGAGAAGGTGGGTGAGGGATGAAACTGCCTGTTGGGTACAATGTACACTATTCGGTGGTAAGTACACTAAAACCTCAGACTTCACCACTACAGTAATATACCCATGTGACAAATCTGCATTTGCACCCCCTATCTATATTTTTTAAAAAAGAGTCCCAAGGCATAATAAAGAAAATAATATAGTAGGGGCACATTTGCTCACTACCTGAACTTAGGCATATAGGAATGTGTTTTCTTCTAGCTGAAAGTGTACCACATCTGACTAGAGACTTATGATAGGTATGCAGATATATAGCCATCATTATATATTTATAAGCTACTATTACATTTATTCTATTACAGATGAGTTTCTATCATAACATACCCCATGTATAAGCCACACAACGTAGTATTACTGAAACTCAAAAGAAAATGACAGTGAAATTATTTTGAGGGCTATGGTTTCATTTAAAGATAATCATGTATAAGATTCATAATAGTTTAGTATTTTTTGTGTTCTGGATATTATACATATTCATATTAACTTTTCAGAATAATTTGTCAATCAAAAATGTTTTCATGTTAGATTATGGCATCATTCCAGTTTAAAACCGCCTGTGATTGACAAGGGTGGTTATTACAGGACTGCAGAATGAGAGTTGAGGCCCTGGCTCCTAAAGAAAGTACTTGTCTTCTTTACGAAAGCAAATCTATTCACCCAGGCATCTCTCTGCCTCCTTTGAACCAACATAACTTTTTCAACTTAATCTCACATGTTCAATTTGTTTTGTTCCCCTGATTTCTTTCTGATTACCTATGAAGAAATTAGGTTCCAGTGTCTCAACAATTCCTCTGCGTTCCAGTCTGCCACACTTCTCTGTCTCATCAGTCCTAAACTTCTGGTCAGCATTCCCTGTATTGGGTTCATAGCCCACTAGTCCATAATAGCTTCCTGGCCACCTGTTTGCCCCTATTACTCCAGTGGAAATTGTCTTGCTTTCAAGTGCCAATGTCTCTCAAACTGCCTAAACAATAACTGTGTCTGAGACTTTTTCTTGCTGGAATCAAGAGGAAAAAGAAATGAATGTGCTGCTTAAACCAGGATGTCACCTTTTTTTCTAATATCAAAATACTTCTTTTCATTTGCTGCTTCACAAAGATAGGGTGAAGGAACAGAATTTTTACTGTTTCATTCCTGCAATTGCCACCACCAATGCCTTTAGAGTAACAACATAGCATTATGATAGAACTACTTAAATATCTCATAAAATCCATTACAAAGGAATTTTCTCTCTACAATTGTCTTCATATTCTTTTATTTGAGAAAAAAAAATTCTGTAACAAAATGTAAAGGAAAAAATATATAATTTTCAATAAACGGAATATATAGCATTTGCTAGGAATTGAATGGCCAGCTTAATTGTGATTCCATGACCTGTAAATATAATTCATGTTTGTTCCCTTGCTTTTCTGGGTGATATATCCAAAATATCATCCATACAGATATCTCCTTTTGTTCAACAAATACTTGTTGATTTTTAATATCTGCAATGCATATTTCACATTCTGTATCTGTAAATTTGTATTAAAAATATATATATAATTCTTTCATAGTGAGATAACTAAATCCCCATCATATGTATAGCTAAATGCTAACTACTTAATTGGCATCATCTTTTAAAGCACATGGTATGCAATTAAAGCATTTGAATAACTATTTTAACTGAAGAGTAAAACATAATCAGTCAATCCTGATTTAGATGCAATTTTTCTATATATGGGAATTAGAATTAAACATTAAAAACCACAACACTTAAAAATACATGTTGCAGCGTACTTACTGGTATTGCACAAAGTGGTTGTCAATTTTAGGGGAGAGCTAGGCCAGCCAACCAAGGAGGGAATAAAACCTATGGGAGGATGTGAGGAGCAGTGGAAAAAGCACCAGTCTGGGAATTAGGGGCCCTGAGCTCGACAGACCCCTGTTCTACTACTTTGTAACTTTGTGACCTCAAGCACAGAAAAGTACTGAAATTTCTTGGTCTCCTCTCTAAAATGAGACCTCCTTCCCAGAGTCCTTGGAAGACTGAATGCAAGACGTACATAGGCAATGCAGTACCTGACATACAGCAGATATTAAGTAAATTTCAGTTTTCTCCCTTTCTATGCATACCCAGCTTACTTTTTAATTAAAAGGCAATAAAAATGTTATCCCTGAATGAAAAATAGAAATAAACAGGCAAAAATGTCATCTCACTCTAGAGATGCAAGTTGCCATGGCAATGAAAATACATTCTACTATTCACTCCAGTTAGGTAGTAACAAGAATATATTTACCCTATGGAAAACAGCATTTAGAAAGGTATCGAGTGTTACTGGCACCGGCGGATTTATAAAATCACTTGCAGGGGATGAGATCCAGCCCAAGGCCTATAATCTTCTTCTGCTGGAGAAACAAACAAACAAGCCCCTCCAGCCCCCGCAAAACAGATATGAACCTCAAAGGCAGAATTTCTCAACCTGCAAGAGATTTCCCCTTCCTCTTCCTTGAATTAATATTCAGGGTATTCCCTGGCTTCAAAGATAAATCTGATTTTTAGTGATAGATTGAAAGAACATTATAGAAAGTGTTTGAACATATTGTTAAGTTTGATATTATATTTTCTTTCTCAGCAATTGTTGAAATAAATGTGTCATTCATGCAAACTATTGAGAGCAGCCTCTATGAGGGAACTGCTTAAAGATAACCTTTCGTACTGAGTATAATCACTAACAAATAAATTGAATAGCAACTGCGGTGCAAAGTACCACGATTCAGACTGACATCAGTGAGTGAGATTTTTTTTTCTGTTTTCCCCATTTTGGGGGGATTACTGAAAATACATACCCCTTACATGTTATGTTAATACATTTTCCTGGCTTTATAATCTCTATTTCCTGAATTTTCAAGCTTTATTTTCTAAAATATGGCTATTTTCTGAAAGATTGGCTTGAGCAAGTATATCAATTTCAATTGTACCTTTCCACGATAAAAATTTGGTGGTTTTGCAAACTTTCTAACACATTGAATAATAAATTCGTAATGGCAAATAAAAAAGCATAACACAAACTGAATACGTAAGAGAACAGTAAGTCTGTAAAAGTGCACAAATACACGAACACATACAAATATAAGCACAGATAAAAAGACTAGAAGATGCATAACAATGTGGTTAAACTGGATGGCAAGGGTCATGAGGATTTTAATTCATTTATGCATATTTCCCATATTTTGCAAATTTTCTGAATTACACGTGTATTGCATTTTATATTAAACTGTATTTTATTATTAAAGGTGAATAACTATTAATAAGAATTCTATACATATAATTGCAAAACATCTTAGTTTTTAGCTGTTGGTTTTGCAGAAATATGAGCCTTAGATTTATACTATGCGAGTTTTTTATAAAAATTATTGTAAAATAGAGTACATGAAGATAAAATATATATAAAATACATTTGGGGGTTAAAAATAATTTAGAAAATAGTTTGAAAATCCTCTACCAAGATTGAAAAATAGAAGAGTCTATTGGTACATTGAATACTGCCTACCCATCTTATTCTTTTTCTGATCTGTCTAGACTATTCTTTACCTATTTTCTTTTCATATACATTTTAGATCCAGTTTATAAATTTTCTGGAAAATCTCTGTTGATTGGAATTGAATTGTATCTATAAATCAAATTATAAAAATTTCAATTTGTGAAATTGATTTTTTCTGTCTAATCACGTTCAGTCTTCTTTCAGTATCTTTCAATAAAATCTTACAATATGCTGCATAGATACTGCACATCTTTGGTTGGATTAATTACCAGACATTTTAATGACATTTTCTAACTAATTTTTACTTGTACAGAAATGCAATCTTGTTAAAGTGTTCACATTATGTTGCTTAGATCTTTTATAACTTTGTTTTTCTTGATCTGTCATTTACTGGTAGAAATATGTTAAATATTTTCCATAATGATGAGGACTTATCAATTGCTCCATGTAGTTTTGTCTAATTTTGGAAGTTATTTAATGTACAGTAAACCAACGGTCCAATGCAGGGGTTAGGAGCACCGACCTCTCACATAGAGTCAAAAATTCTCACGTGACTTTTGACTCACCTAAAACTTAACGACCAATAGCCTACTGTTGATCAGAAACCGTACCCATAACATAGTTGATAAACATGTATTTTGTATGTTATATGTATTATATATGGTATTCTTATAACAAAGTAAGCTAGAGAAAAATGTGATTAAGAAAATCGTAAGGAAGAGAAAACGCATTTAATATTCACTAACTGGAAGTGGATCCTCATAGCCGTTTTCATCCTCGTCCCGTTCATATTTAGTAAGCTAAAGAAGAGGAAGAAGAGGAGGGGCTGGTCTTGCTGTCTCAGGAGTGGCAAAGGTGGAAGAAAATCCACATTTAAGTGGACCTGTGCAGTTCAAACTTGTGTTGTTCAAGGATCAACTGTATATAAATGTCTAATTATCATATCGTCCTAGGAAATTGAAACTTTTATCAGTATATAGTCAGGCTTTATCTCTAGCAATAAATTTCGACTTGCATTCTAATTTGTCTGTTACTATACAGACACATCAGTTTATTTTGTTCTTTTTTTTTCCCCCAGGAGCAGAGGAAGGATAGAGGGGTCGTATTTGCTTTCCATGCTTCTCTCTATCCTTTGTCTTTTGACTTTTCTGTACCCTTAAGTTTTAGATGCAGCTCTTAAAGATAGCACAGCATCATATTTATTTTTTTCATACAGTCTGGCAATCTTTCTCTTTTAATTGGTGAATATATTTCATTTATATCTATTGTGATAGTTTGGATTTATTCTCATCATTTTTCTGGGCTTATTTAATATTGTTCCTTTCCTCACCTTTTCTTGTCACTATTTTGGTATATTGGTTGTGCTTATTTATAGTAATTATATGACCTTCAACCTTCATACTTAGTAAAGTATGTAGTATATCAGTATATTTACTCCCTTCCTGAGTAATAAGTGGCCTGAGAGTACTTTAGTCTGATTTCATCTCACAATTTTTAAGCTGGTTTTATCTAATATGTTGGTTCTACTTATTCTTAGCCCCATGAACTAGGTATTGATATCATTATATATCTTAGACCTTCTACATAGGATTATTTATTAATTATCAAAGGCATATGTTAGAATTTCCTTTTGTAAGGGTCTGTTGGTAGTAAACTCCAGTAAATCCCCAGTCTTTTATTTCACTTTGGCTTTATTTCACTTTATTCTTAAAATGCATTTCATATTTGCTGAGTAGTATTTTTTTCCCTTCTGGTACATTGAGGATATTATTATACTGCTCTCAGGCTTCCATTCTTGCTATCAAGTACATGTGTTTAATCCATGTAAGACCGCTTGAGCTTCCTGATGTGAGATTGGTGTTTTGTAACAATTCCTGAAGTTGCCAAATATTATCTCTTCAAATATTGCCACATTCTCTTTCTATTATTACCGTCTAGATTAATATGTTGGATATTTTCACATTATTCTCAGTTTTAATTAACATCTCTCATAATTTATATTTCTTTTGCTCTTTGCTACATTTTTGATATTTGGTTTGGTATTCTAGTTCACTAACTTTCTTGAGCTACATTTAATTCATTCTTTAAATTGCCTATTGGGCTTTTAATTTCATTTATTTATTATTATTTATTTCTAGGGTTTCATTTGATTTTTTTCAAAATCTGTCTCTCTTTTAAAAAAATACATTCTAATTTACTCATAATTTCTATTTTCTCTTATTTTTAACATATGATACATAGTTATTCAATATTTTATGTGCAATCATTTCAACATCTTAAGTGTTTTTGGGTCCAAGATGGTTGTCTCTTTTATCTTGTTTCTTGCTTATATTCATGTGAGAGCTTGTGTATTTGTGTTTACGTGTTTTTAATTTTCAACTCTGAGCTCATTTTTCTTAGAACTTTAATTTTGAAGTTCTTAGAGGCCTTGTTTGAAGGGATAGTCTTCAGGAGAGGATATGTATTAGCATTTAGGGAGTGCGAAGGACTGAATTATGTCCTCCCGAAATTCACATGTTGAAATCCTGATCCCCAATATGACTGTATTTGGAAGATAGGGCTTTTAGGGAGATAACTAAGGTTAAATGAGTTCATAAGCATGAGGTCTTAATCCAATAGGATTGGTGGCCTTATAAGAAGAGGAAGAGAGAGAAATGTCTCTCTCTCTCTCTCTCTCTCTCTCTCTCTCTCCCCCCCTCTCCAATGTGCAGAGGAAAGGCCATGTGAAGACACAGCAGGAAGACAGCCACCAACAAGCCAGAATGAGAGCCCTCACCAGAAACCAACCATGCCAGCACTCTGATCTTAGATTTCTTAGCCTTCAGAAAAGAAAAATATATTTCTGTTGTTTAAGACCCTGAACTATGGTATTTTGTCGTGGAAGCCCTAGCAGACTAAGACAGGAAGCACTACTAACATAATATTGCTTTAAATTTGATTCTTATTTTGAGGGTGTTTTTGGACCACTAAGCTACATGAGATCTGGATTATAGTTGTAAATTGTCAGGGCAATTTATTCCCTCTGCACTCAGTGACAAATTCTAATCAAGCAAATTCACTCCCAAGTCATACTTATATTTAGAATAGAGCATTTTGAGTAAGAAAAGTAATTGCTGAGTAGCCCTTCCTATAATAAAGGAAAGGATAAAACAAAAGAATGAAAAAATAAAAATGAAAGTAAGATAGTACAGTGCAGTGGATGGAATATGTAGTTAAACAAGGAGAGAGAGTGAGAGCAAAGGAAGGGGGAGAGGGACAGAGAGGGGAAAGAGAGAGATAAAGAGATCTAGAAGGACAACATAAAAGGAAAACAGAAAAGAAAAATTATAAAATGCAGTACAAAGAGTCAGCAAATCCTAGGAGCAGCAATAATGAGTATGTATTGAGTTACATGAAGAAAAGAAAGGAAAGTTAGTTTGTACAAATCCTGGTACACACCAGGCACTGTCTATGCATACTGTCAATGAATAGTCTCATTGAATCTCAGTGAATTTCATTGAATCTTCTCAATGAATCGCATTGAATCTTCTCAATGGTGCTGTCAGGCAGGTATTACTGTCTTCACAGTAGTCCGCTACTTGATTTTTTAAATGAATCAAAAGGTGCACTCTCCAATATAATGATGACTAGCCACATCTGGCTATTTATAATTAAATTAACAAAAATTAAATAAAATTAAAAATTGAGTGCCTTATTTGTGCTAGCTACATTTCAAGTGCTCAATAGCTAAGTGTAATTAGCAGTTATCTTTTTGGATAGTGCAGATAGAGAGCACTTCCATAACCCCAGAAATTCCACAGGACAGCACTAATATAAGTAGCCCCTCAAAGAAATTCTTAATAAATAATTTCTGATGATTCTGTCAAAGCATTGTCTTTGGATATTCCTCAATTTCCAAACTTTATTCATGTAAGAGTGTACATTTTATAACATGTTTGCAAAAGTGTTTAGTGTACCATTGTAAAAGTGAATGTAATCTTTGAGAATACTTGAAGGGCATGAATAATTTCAATAGATTTAATACTTTGCTAAATCAGGCAAGTGTGAACTAACATGTAAAAAGGCAAATGAGCTTACAGAAACTGAGGTGAATAAAAAAATGCACATGCCTATAAATACTTGATATTTCTCAACCAGGATTCTGGGAAAGAAATTTTTAAAAAATATGTAACATTTTTACAGAGTTTAAAAATAAGACACTAAACATTACTTGCTTCTTTAATGATGAAAAATTAGATAAAATTAATAGCTTAATGTGAATGTTGATTATTTTAATTCTAAATTTTGAATTATATATTATTAATTGTAAACTATTAATAGTATTTCCCTCATCTTATTGTCATATATGCTATCTTTTCAACATCTCTTTTTTTGCCACTCTACGTTATTGAAACATCTACCGTGTAATTCCTAAAGGTCTCTTCTCCTTACTGTAATATCTTAAATAAAACGTGATAGCCTTTAAGATCATATAAAGAAGCTCCCTTCCTTCTCCTCCTATATTCTTATACACAGAGAATTCTGATAATAAAAAGATACACAAACATAATTCTAGCCGATATTCTATTATGAAATACATTTGACTTCTTTTTCAGTACATTTAAGCAAGAAACAACTAAAAAGTATTGTCTGGAATAGAAGCTTTACAAAATTATTATGTCATGATTTACTTTTTAAACTGATTTTTCAAAGAGAAAGTATTCAGACTCACAGAACATCAAGAATCACTACCAGAGGAAATTGCAAACCTTTTAAATGAAAATACCATTACAGATGTTCCATCAGGGGGAAGATATTGAGCAAGATGTTGTGAGACTCTCTAAGCTCCAGGGAACAAGAGAAGCTCTCACATCAATGAATAAACAGATAATAGCTGAGAAGTTCAAGGTGTCTCTGAAATCGATTATTTTCCTCTTAAATACTGTAGACTATCTTTGTACCATGAAGTAAAATACTCATGGGGAAGAATACCAGGTACTTAAACTGCTTATGTCTATAACTGGCATTCAAAGAAGACTGTCTTGGACTTCTCCATTCTTTCATTGGCAATTCTTAAAGAATCTGCAATACTGTCACCATGGCACTTGGGAACTGGAGAGAGAACAAAGATTGTTCTCTGTTGCTTAAGGAAATCATCTCTGCCCCTAAAGTAACCCCAAAGTATATATTTCAGCTAGCTTTTTAAAAAACTCAGAATTTATAAAGAGTAAATCCTAAATTTTCTGTTTATAGTCATAGACAATCCATGAATTTATGATCATAGGAAGATTTTAGGTAGATTGTTAGGAATCACTGAAAAGCCAACATAAAGACAGACTGAATGTAATATTTTATGTGCCAGTTGCTGAAAAAAATCATCCCTGGACATTTACCTACAAGTATTCTAAAATTCTTTAAGTAAACTCTGATTTTTGTTCTACTTAGAAGATGCTATGTCTAAATATTTTGAGTTGTGCTGTGGAAATAACTTGAATTATTTAGTGTTTTTTTTTTAAGGAATAACATAAATCAGTGATGTGTACTGATCTTAAGTATAGAACACAATGAAATTTTGCATTTCTAAGCACTATGTATATATCCAGATCAAAATATATATTTTTGCCACCCTACTATGTGTGCTATTTCTCCTTCCCAGTCAATTCCTCTTCCTAAGAAGTAGCCCCTAGCCAGACTTCTATCACTTTCCATTAATTTTGCCTGCTTTTTAACTTCACACAAATAGAATAACGAAAAAATATTTTTGTGTCTGGCTTCTTACACTCAACATTAGGTTTCAAGATCCATCCATACTGTTGCATATGTAAGTCCTTCTTCATTTTTTTTTTATTGCTGCTAACTATTGAGTACTTAGTTTATCAGTTGGGCTATTTTTTTAATCCAGTAGAGAATTTTGTTTTTTTTTAATTTCACCTGTTGGGGAGCTAAATATTTTTGATTAGACTGCCTATTCAGGAAATCTCATAGACTTAACAGATAGACATTTCCATTTCAAGTGATTATTAAAGCATAAATGATAGCAGTTGTTTGCAGAGTTTTGATATAGCTCTAGCTGTCAATTCAATAGGTTACCTTTAGGTTTCTCTGAACTTTCTCCCTCATTCCATCCTTCAGAAAGTTAAGAATAACACCATGCTCTTACATTATTGAATAGAAATGCACCCTCAACATCCATGTCTATCCTGTATCAAAGCTACGAAGCTATGACATGTTGTTGCTCTGTGATTTTCCCCACTAAACCAAAGGGCCAAGACTAGAATATTTTTTACTTTAAATTGCTAATATGAAGCTTTCTGCTAGTTACAAAGTAGGCAGTCACAAATATCAAAAGTGATATGGTAATAAAAGTCAAATACGTTTGAAAAGACTATAATTTACTTCATGTCTTATGACATTAAATATTCATTAACGTGAATGGTTGTATTTTTAGATAACTATGGCTATTTTTGTATTTTACAAAAATAATCATTTCCTTTTGAATCCCCCAACAGTTTTTGTTGCAAGTACAGTGTTTTCTATGGGAGGATTTTTAAGAGTCATGTATGTGTGTGTGTGGTTGTTGTTTTTTTTTTTTTTTGTATCAGAAAATATTTGAAATTGGAAAGGAAAAGTAATTTTGAACATACACTAGATATATTCAATTCTTGAGAGAAAACTATTAACCCAAATTTGACTTGATTTGCCCAGGGCCTGTTCTCTGTAATTTTGCACATATTGTTACCAGGGCCTTATTGTATTCATAAAACAAATGATAAATAACAAAATGTAGTACTTTCCTATGATGAGAACGCTAAACATAGATCAGTTAAAGATATCTAGGTGCTTTGCTCCAATCACAGTTAATATAATGTTACAGAAAATCATTATCTTGACTATTCTAACAATGATTTAGAATTTCTCTTTTGCATGGCTTCTGGTACAATAGTGATAAAGGAGTTTCTCATTTACTGTCTGATCCTCCCTTATTAAGTCTCATCATAAAGTGTTCCCTCTGATTCCCAATACCCATAAGTCTGCTGAATTCTTGCTAAAATTTCCCAGTTGGAATTTCTGGAAGGAAGGGTCCACAGGGTTATATATCATTGGGAAGTGGCATGATCATAACTCACTGCAGCTTTGAACTCCTGGGCTCAAGCCATCCTTCTGCTTCAGCCTCCCAAGCAGCAAGGACAAGAGGTATGTACCACCATTCCCAGCTGATTTTTCTATTTTTTGTAGAGACAGGGTCTTCCTATGTTGCTCAGGCTGGTATTGAACGTCTGACCTCAAGGGATCCTCCTGCCTTAGCCTCCCATAGCGCTGGGGTTACAGGCGTGAACCACCTCCCCTGGCATATTTCTGAATATTTTAAAATAATATTGTCTCAATGTCAAACATGTTATTACAGACTATACACATTTCCTACCCTGAATCTGTAGGTATCTTTAAACTTTGTATTTCAGTGATATCCAATTAATGTTAAACAGCTTGTAGCTTGGCAATTGCACTTTCCTTCATGTAATATTATGTACATAGCTCAAGTACAGTGCCTACTTGACATTATTATATTGTTAATAAAAGGTGGTAAGCATTTTTACTTGATGCTGAAGTCGGTTTCTTTTTCTCAATGTAATGGTATCTTTCCATTTCAATTTCATGTGAGTTCTGAGGGGGAGAGAAGGTAATCCAGTGTTTGATCTCAACAGCAAAGTCAAGAGTGTATTTTGGCAAAAGATCTTTATACAGATATATTCTTAAATCTTGCACAAATACAAGACCATCTTAGAAGAATCATTCAAAATCACTTATAAACCAAGCATTAAATTTCTGATTCTTGCGGCTGAAACAATAGCTACTTACAACAAACTATGCTTCTTAAGACATGGGACATAGCAGGCATACTTTCATTTATTTATTTCTCTGAGTACAACCATTCTTTTCTAGACAAGTTAATGTCTGAGGTGCACTCTTGACCAGAAAAGAAATAATCCTTGAGAAGCACCATGAAATGATCTGTTTGAATAACTGTCATTATAGAACTACAATAGGACTACTCGTAGATGTCTTCACTCACTGATACAATCGTATTCCTGCAGGTCTCACACATTTTCACAGTAAGCAGTCATTTTCTAGAGATTTGAGAACCAAAAACTGAAACTTGTAAAAAGCAAGAGCATCAAGTACCTCCAATTTTGAGTCATAGCAGTCTTTTTGATGAAGTGTTAAATGTTAGATTTTCCTGAATGAAAGTAAACATGTGAGAACATCAGTCTCTAGAGACAAAGTCATTAGGCTTCAAATTTTCTTTATGCTGTAGAGCAACAGTCCCCAATCTTTTTGGCACAGGGACTAGTTTCATGGAAGACAATTTCTCCACGGATGGGGGGTGAGGGGTAGGTTCAGGATGATTCAAGTGCATTACCTTTATTGTGCACTTTATTTCTATTATTAGTACATTGTAATATACAATGAAATAATTATACAACTCACCATAATGCAGAATCAGTGGGAGCCATGAGCATGTTTTCCTGCAACTAGATTGTCCCACCTGAGGGTGATGGGAAACAGTGACTGATCTGACAGGAGGCAGAGCTCAGGCAGTGCTGTGAGTGACGAGGAGCGGCTGTAAATACAGATGAAGCTTTGCTTGCTTGCGCGCTGCTTACCTCCTGCTGTGCGGCCTGGTTCCTAATAGGCCACAGACAGATAACAGGCCCAGCCCGGGGGTTGGGGACCCAAGCTATAGAGGACACAGGTTTAAAGTCATTGAACCATGTTGCCCCATCAAAGATTTAGGCATTGGTGTATTCCATGCGACCACTTCAGTTGGTGTGGTGCGATAGAGTAATAATGACCAGTGGGGTAGATTTAAATGGTCACAATAACTATACAAATACAAGGCTCAACTGTGAAGTCTCTTTCTCCCTTTGTTCTTCTCTTACTTTGCCAAAATTCTTTACCCAGGTTTTTATTTTTTTTTTCTCAAGGATTCTTTGAGGATTCTTCTTCTTTCATCAACCCACACATTTTGATTCTTCAGAGATCCTAATTCTAGTTTTATTCTACTCACTGTCTCAATAAAGATGCCCTCTATACTTGAATCTGCCTGTCCTTGGAAAGATACTTAGATATTTTGTTCATCCGTATACTAAGCTTACCAAAGAAGGCTCTGCTCTTATAGGCACAGGCCTGAATCGTGAAGATACAGGTTCAATTTAGAAGTTTCACACTATGAACCCAATTGTTGGGAAATAAACATTCTGTTTTCTCCAAATGGCATTCTAAGCAGTACAATCAATGTGCTAATCACCATCTGTTTGATGTCCTCCCTTTATTATAGTTCTCAGTTGGCTCCACATTCTGGGTAAGAGGGAAGAATGGGAGAGATGAGAGCATGATTAGCAACTCCCATAAGTCCAAAACAAGGAAACAAGTACAAGTAGAACCCTGAAGAGAGGTCTCATCCCACCTCAGATCCCCAATCCCTTTTTGTCCACCCAGCTTCTCTTCCTTTCCTGCTCATTGGTGGAAACTCACCCTTTTGGGAGAAACTACTCCCCTCCCACCCAGCCATGTGGCTCAACTGGGGGCTACTAATTCTGGTGCCCTGACACACCTTGGCCCCTTGGGTAGACACATAACCTATGCTGTGACAACTGGCATTCTTCCTTAAGAATGTTTTAGCAAGGGAGGGACTCACTCTCTGGTGGCAGAGCTGTGAGGACATGAATGGCTGGTCACCTTCTCCCAACTTCAGGGGCAAAATGAGAGTAGTTTGTGAGGAGAAGAGATGAAAGAAAGCACCCTGGCAGCATTCAGTCCCAGCTACTCTCACCTCCAGGTACCAGGTTTCCCTTCCAATTTTACGGATCAATAAACCTGCCCACCTTAGTCTAAAACAATGTGATCACTCACAGTAAAAATATTCCTGATTAATGAAGCATTACTCAACCAACTAAATTCCAGGCAGATTAAGGAGATAAATGTGTGTGTGTATCCATACACTACGAGATATAGAAGAAAGTAAAAATCTCAGGATCAAAGGAAATTTTCTAAGTTTAAAATGGAACATGTTGGGCTGGACACAATGGCTACACCTGTAATCCTAGCACTTTAGGAGGCTGAGGCAGGAGGATCACTAGAAGCCAGGAGTTTGAAACCAGTGTGAGCAACATTGTGAGACACGCTCTCCAAAAAAATTAGCAGGTGTGGTGGCACCTACAGTCCCAGCTACTCGGGAGGCTGAGGCAGGCGGATCACTTGAGCTCAGGAGTTTGAGGTTGCAGTGAGCTATGATGACACCATCGCCCTCTAGCCTAGGTGACAGAATGAGATCTTGGCTCAAAAGAAAAAAATAAAAACGGAAGATGCCATAAAAGAATGTCAGATAAAGTGGACAAAATAAACTTCAGTTTCTCAAAAATCCAAGACAAAACTGTAATTCGATAAAACATAGCACAGTGTTTGCTGAATTTTTCACAAAGGGGCTTCTCTGTAAAATGCCTATATAAATTGGTAAAGACTAGCACTAAGGTCCCCAGCAGTAAAATAGGTCGACATATAAATAGACAACTTACTAAAAGAAAAAATAAATCTCTAAAAAACATTTTAAAAAGTTATCACTGTTAAAAAGAAATGAAAAATGAATTATAGCTTTTGGTCAAATGTTTATATACTGTGTATAAGAGGGCTGTCGGGAAAGTATCCAGACAAACAGAGACATTTATTAGATTGGCAATGGTTGGATACTTTCTGCATAGTCCTTCTATATACATACATGTGAAATGCGTGTTCATACAGTTTTTAATGGGCGTGTAAAATGCTATTTTGGAAGCAATTTAATACTTTTCCCAAGAAGCTTTTATAATCTTCATCCCATTTATTGCCTTACATGTTCATTTTTAGAAATTTACTCTAAGAAAGTAATTAAGAATTACAAAAGAATTATTATGCCTAAAGATGTTTGTAGAAGTGGCAAACTAGAAGTAATTCAAATGTATTACAATAAAAGCATTGCTAAATAAGATTAGACATTTCCATTTAATAAATATTATTTAGCTATTAAAATAATGCTAATGAAAAATCTATGATGAATTTATGAAAATGTTTCTGTTTCATTGTGAAGAAGAAAAATATAGCATTTTAACATGGAATTATTTCAGCTAAATAAATAGATATCAAACAAATAGTGGAGATAAATACACTCAAAATTTAATAGTACTTAACTAACTTTGGGTAGTGAAATCATAGGTAATTTTTTTTTTGCTTCTTATGCTTTTCTGTACTTTTTACAATAAGTATTTATTACTTTTATTATAAAAGTGTTATATGCAAAGGTTTAACACATTTCTAATAGTATTTTTTTAAACCTTTGCTTCTGAATTTCAGGAGTGGCTCTCTAGTGATTTGTCATTGGCTATCTGGTTAATCAGTACAAATCAGGCTCTTTCCTTATATTCTCTTGCCTCACTCCTACACACATTTTCTGCAGTGCCACCTTTCTATTGTGCTATTTTGTGACATAATATTTTCAGAGAAAAAAAAATTACTTATGTGCAGATAGTAAGTGACGTTAGTTTATCTCCAACTAGGCAACGTAATTTCAACAAAAACCACTGCTAACCTAAACCTGATAATAAGTCCAGCTCATATAAAATAACATGTCCATTTCACGAATCACGTGCTTCTCCCTGGTAACTACCTGTCCTTCTTGGGTAAGCATCTGTGACTCAAGCACACAATTGGCAGTCCTGCCCCGGCTTGATTGACCTAGTTTACCAGAAGTTCTGCAGCCTGAATTTGAAATGCTCCTTGTAGAATAAAATTTCAAATGTAAGTATCAATTAAAATGCCTTTTCAATGTGTGTACTTTGATATTGGTGAACAAATGTGTTTTTTGGAGTCAGAAATAGCACTGGTGAAATGAGTACAAATGAAACAGTAATGTGAGGAGAAGGACACGTGGGCACACATTTTAAATTCACTTTCACACTTGAAGAGAATTTGAGATCTGTAGCTTAGGTGGAGGTCCGATTAGAGTATCTCATCTACCTCGTACAGAGTTGGGGTTTCAAAACACAGCACCAGCTCTATCACCTCATCCCAAAAACAGAAAGCCTCTGTTTCCTCCTTTTGCCCCTTTCTTTCCTACTTGCATCTTTGCAATTGATTCCCGGCTTTCATTCTACCTTCCCTCTCTTATTTTATCTAATCCTACCCTGTAAATGACAATTAACAACACATGATTTAAAATTTTAAATTTAAAACTGCTTTGATATGGTAAATCAGCTAATCAGTATTCTCCGTAAAACTTTAAACAAGGGTCATGATTTGTATCAGACTAGCATAGCTGTTGGTTATGCAAAATGACTCACTGATACTAAGAAAAAACTGTTTTTACCGGCATTGACCTTTATAAAGCAATAGGTTCAAGAAAAATCCAACTGAGACCTCAACTGCTAATCCACTCTGCTGTGACATTTGCATTTTATAATGGCATCTATAATATTTCACACTTTTTCTATTTATTTCAAAATAGCATTTTAGTCGTAAATATCATTTCTGCCCATCTCTTTGGTATGAGAAAATTTCCACAAAATTTGAAAATATTAAATTGCTGTTTGGCACATCCACTTCTATTATGAAGTCCTCCAGGATTTCAGAGAAAGTCTGAGAAAAAGATCACAATTTGTATTGAAATCCAGAACTACATGAAGCAAACAGTATCTGCTGAGGATACTATTTATGTGCAAAAGATATCACTTTTTTTTCTTTTATATATTAATAATATATATAAAAATATATGTATTACATACATATATACATATTCACATACATATAAAAATTCAAGTAAACACAAGTATTATATATATGTGGTCAGTTTTTAGTCAAACTAAAAATATTTCAAAATAAAAAAATTTAAAATGTAAAGGACTGATTCATACTGTATAAATAATGAAGTAATAGAAAGAAGAAATACTATAGATTTTCAATGAGATTTATCTTCTTATACTGTAATCCTTCAGGTTCAGGAACTTTTAGAAAACCTCTTTTGCTATTGTTTGTTGTAAATGGTGCTGTCTGAAAAGTTTTAAGCGAAGCTTGTCAGACTGGAAGACACTGCCAATTTGAATGCCTGACCGCCAAGATACAACTGGGAAAGGCTGACGTAAGGCGCCTGGCCATAAACAAACCTTCCCGTGTCAGCCTCTAGCACTGCCCTTGTACATTTGGACTCTATCCTTGATGTAGACAACTGAGGTTGCTGAAGTTGTATAAAATAAAGGGAAAGACGAGGAAAGTTGGGAAACTTCAATGTGTTAGTCTGAGGATGAATCCACTCTGGGCTGATTTACGATCTTTAGCGATATTAAGCTCAGAATGATAATGGTGCTTTCCACAATTTGTAAGTCAGTGACATTTTTAAAAATTATTAATCATAGATAAATTTTAAAATGTCCCCAAATATCTTCAATTTTCCCATGATGTCTATTTTTGCTTTCTTTTATAAAGTAGCAAATACAAACTTCTATGCAAAACTAATCAGGTTCTACTGCTTCTCCAGGACCTAAGCAAGAAAGTCTGTGGCCAAATCTATCTCTGCCTCTCTGGCCAACACTTTCTAGGGTTTACAGTGGCTAGCTGTTTCCTGAAATTCTTTAGCATATTATTCACAAGACAATAATTTCTGTGATGGTATGGACAATTTCTCTAAGTCAAAATGCAAATTTAAGTTCTTATCCTAAAAAAAATTCAAAAAGTACTATAAATTAAAAATAACTAAGTAAAATTTTGATTTTTTTCATTATTTTTATCAGTCTGAGATGTTAGTGTTTTAATGGAATGTATTGGATATTTTCCACTATTTTAGCAAACTGTAAATATATACCATACCAACAACTAATTTCACCAATGGCTAAGAAGTCCCTTTGAAGCCATCTTCCTTTACCACCCTTCTAAAAAGCAGACAAACCAATCATTTATTTTGCTTGAGTAAATCTTTAAGCAATAGTGACTCAGGTGAGGCTGTCCATGCCATGGAGTGGTAGCAGATATCTCTGTTCTTGAGGGTTTGATGGTGGTGTTATTATATCTGGGTTAACTTAAAGAAGTTTCACTGTGGTAAAGGGTGATCTTATTGAAAATCTGTCAGTTTTTGCCTGTTTTTCTTCCATAGGATACAACAGATGAGATATTAAGGTTTTCATCTGGTCATATCTGGAGCTGTTCTTTTCTTGACTTTTTCAAACTCTCAGGATATATTTTGTCTACTTATATGAACTCTGTTCATTTGCCAAAATAACATTATCATTTATATTTCAGACAGGGCCAAGTTTTAAGATCTCAATACCACTAAATATGCTATTTTGGAGATGCTTTAATTGCCAAAAACAAAAAAAAAAGTTCGTAAATATTTTCAGTCTTAAGAAAATCAACATGGCCGGAGGGCGGGGGGAACTGGGGAATGGCAGAATTAAATTTCTGATGCCTTGACTGAAAGTATATATTGGGAAGAAGAGGGAATTCAATTCAATTACAGATTAAGGGAAAGCCCAGAAAACTTTATTAGAAAAGAGTATGCAGTCCTAGGCATCAAAAAACTTTAGTATAAGAATAATGGTTCACATTCATTTAGCATTTACCATTTAGACATTGTGCTCTACATAGATTATGCCATTTTATTTTCACAACAATTTAGTAACTCAGCATGATGGTTAATTTCATATATCGACTTGAATGGGCCATAGGATGCCTAGATAGTCAGTTAAGCATTATTTCTGGGTGTGTCAGTGAGGGGGGTGCCAGAAGAGATCAGCATTTGAATTGGTGGACTGAGCAAACCAGATGGCTCTCCCCAGTG
>CAUYRT010045132.1:0-53707 GCA_963574885.1 Lepilemur ruficaudatus | reverse complement strand
TGCACCCTCTCTCTCACTCTTGCTATTTAGTATTTTCTAGATTTCTTCTCTGCCAAATTTTTAGAGTGGTCTTTTATGCCAGCCTTTATTTTTGTGGCAGATAAATTTTTTAGAGCCTCACATATTTGAATGGAAAGAACTCTTTTATGAAACGTGTTTAAGCCCAAACTCTTCCACTTTACTATGTAATTTGTGTAAATCATTTAAACTCTCTAAACTCAGTCTTCATCTTCATAACAGAGATAGAAAATACTTTATATTCTACAATGAATATCTTGCAATGCGCCTGAGTCTCAAATGGAATGATGTCCATGGAAGAGATTCTGTAAACACTAAAGTTGTAGCAAAAGTAACAAATCGCAATTATTATCCAATCAAACTTGAAGATATTACTGAGTTAACTCAGCAATGTATATGAGACAAACCACAAGATACCTGCCTTAAGACTGATTATTATCTTATTCCATTGACATGTATTCTGTGCTTTATGTAAAATCAAATCAGTCCAATGACAGGTAAAATATCAAAGTGTCAGTACAGTAAACAAGCAAATAAATAAATGAAAGGTACACAAGATGAGTCTTAAAAATCACATATAAAGTGGCTATTTCCACAGGCACCATAAACATCTTTTTCCTGACTTAGAATCACATCTTCTATGACTCATCACTGAAAATTGGTAAAAATATTTTCCCAACTCATCCTATATGGCACGTCACCAGCAACAGAATTTGTCATCATTTGAAAGTGGACTTGGAAACTGCTGAACATTAACCAGAGTGAATCCTGGTGAAGGACTGGGGTGATTAAACTGAGCAATAGATGTTTTCATTTAAAAATAAACTGATAACATTTTTTAAAAAATTGATTTGTCTCAAAGAGTGGCTCGGAAGGAATTTTGAAATAGTTTTGGGAAAAAAATTAAATTTATTGCATCTTTCATTGTTGTGGATATAGAACATCTATGAATACAGAAAAAATTACGAGGTTGCCTTTAAAAATCAGACTTAGTATATTATAATCATCTCATCCACTCCCTTATAGGATGAACCCAACTGAGTGCAAGTGTGTATGTGAAATCACCCAGAGAGACAAAGTACTCTCACAAATTCTCAGTCACCCTTTTATGTCATTTTTCCATGATTTACTCTTGCTCTTGGTTTTTGTGCTCATATAATACATGCTTCTTGGCATTGGGGAGATGATATTTAAATAGATGAAAGACAAGAAGCAGCGAGCATTAGCTATTTGGGCTCACGCGATGATACAAATCAGTTTGGACAATCTCTGTTTATGGTAAATCTATAAACTAGATAATCTTTCCCTCTGAAGATGCCTCTTCTCAGACATTCAGCCTACCTACAGAGCACAGATGCTGTCTGAATGCTGGATGCTGTCACCGTGGATTATGCAACTGGATTTCCCTCTGTCTGCAGATCCTGCATGGCCAGATTTCTTTCACTGTTACCACTGTCATGATCCACCCTTCTTATCTGTTTATTGCACATGAACTGACTCCTTTCCAGACTCTACACACCAGGATCTGGCCATTCTCTGTAGGATGATTTCTATCTTTGAGTCTGCGTATTTACAACATGGATACAATTTTGGCCTTTATCTCTACCCTCCTGTCTTTCAGGATTAAGCCTTTATCCCAACATAGACCACATCTGCCTAAATCCAGCGCCTTCCCATCTCGTCTGTTCCTACTGGTGATTTGAACCCTACTAGATATTTCCTTTACCACTCCAACATCCACAAATTCTTATCCTGCTAAATGTTAGCTAGCTAAAGAGAGCTAAATGATATTTTAAATACCTACAGAGATTTGCAGTCTCCATAATTTAACGGAAATAAATTAAAGCAAGCATCTCATTTTTAAGGGTATCTGCTGTGTGTTCCAGACACTGTTAAACATTCTAACCTGTTCAGTCATTTAATCTACAAAATGACCCTGAAACTTTACAGATTTAATAATTATTTGTTGTATAAATGAAAACCAGTTTACTGTGTTTGGATTGTTCACATCAGACCATTACCTGCCACTCTAATAAATGTTTGGGAAATTTGGGAGTGAGTTTCTGTTTCAGGACACAGGGATGGCTTTGGCAGGGCCATAAACTATAGGATAGATCTTCACTCTGACCGTGAAATGTAATGGCAGTCACAAAACTGAAATGGCAACACAATTTCCGCTCTGTACCGATACTTTCATTCAAGACATCATCAGGGAAAAGAGACAGTGAAGCTGGGGAAATCTGTGACCCTTTGATGAAGAGTTACCCATGAGTTATCCTAAAACTCATTTGGTACAGTGCCTGAAGCAACCTGGCTGAGTTTACATCTCTTTAACTACAGGTTCCATTGTTGGGTGGTACTTTACCTGCAGATGATAAATAGAATCAGAGGGTCCATTTGTTAAGATGGGAAAGAGTTTTGGTTTCTCCCCTTCAAGTCAGACCAGAGAACTGTTCTAAAAGGGTAACATTTTTCCTAAATATTCCAAATGTATTTATTATTCATTTTAGACCTGTTTTTCTTGAGATTATTGACACTCAGGTCATGTTATATATACATAATTTTCCATTTATTTTATTAGTTTTATTAAAACATGTCCAGTACTTGTTTTATTTAATTATATATGGAATGCACGTAGCTAGTGGCCTCAAGAAGCAAATATATAAAAAGAGTTTTGAGGAAGGGAAAGTCTAAATCATGTTTATTGTCCATCTCTGTCAAGTGAGACCAGAGCTAAATACTTTAAATCGTGTGATTGACTGGCTATAAGTCTGAAAAATAATTATTTTTCCCACTTTATACATGAGAATACTGAGTTTCTACAAGTTTAAGAAGATTTTCCACTGTCACACAGTTAGTGATCAGTGGATCAAATACTTTAGAGAAGTGTTTCTATCACTGGAGTAATATAGTTAGTGGCATCAGGAAAATGATAATCCTGACTTTCCATACTCCATGTATCCAACTTTCAGAAATGCTGCAATCATGTTTAAATGCTGTGATTTAAGTCATTATTTTTGTGCCAATGTGATTATAGATATAAACATAAATATTTGCATAAACTTTTTGAAACATTATTCTATTTTGATATTGTCATCCAAATGATACTGAGTATTCTTATGTTATTTGAAATATATTATAGCAATAAAAGCAGATTTCAAAGAAAATCTTCTTAAACACACAGGTTCTAGAAAGTATATTCCAATTTTATTTAAGGAATAGCTATTTTGATTGAGGTTGGAGTCCTGCCCACCATCAAACTTAATGATTCTGAGGTTCCCTTCCAAGCATAAAATTTGGTGTTTCTAAATCATTAAATTTGTTTTAAACTCCTCTTCCTCCAATTACAGACTGTTTCCTCCAGTTCTGGTAATTTTCTTTCTGCTGTGTGGAGCCCAGTATCTGGAAATTTAATCAATATAATAAAGTGAAATTTTATATTTGAAAATTTCCCTCTGCAGTGTCTGAAGTTCTCAGTGCGGAGCTTCTGAGCTTAGTTTCTCATCTTTTAGGGGAAAGTTAAATATTATTTACTCCTTTGTATTTACTTTTGACACTAACGTTTTGCATGTCCTTTGATACTGACATATTTAGTGAGGAAGGCGTCTTTCCCTTAAGTCTAGAATTAAAGGGATCATCATAAATATAGCCATAAGTTGAACAGAAGTCAAACAGCTATTGGTGATCATAGATATGATAATGTAAGTCAAAGGCTGACATGGTTCATGTCACTGGGGGGGGATTACTCAGAAGTTTAAGGCATGCAGTTACAAGGAATGCTGTCTGTGAATTGCTCTTAAGAAAAACAAATCCCCACCAGCAGAGGAGTGGCTGGAATTTCAAAGCCATGAATTCCCAAGAACAGAGGAAAGGGGGAAGGAATCATAAGTGGCACTTATTTAGCATTTACAATTATTCTGCTTAATTTTATATTCTAGTTAATCTTTAAACCAGTCTTGTAAGGTTGGTATCATGTCCATTTTACAGAGGGGGACACCTGAGGCTCAGGGAATAATCAGTGATAAGGCTGGATATGGAATCCACATCTCTTTGACCCTAAAGCTCATGCTCTTTTCCATAGATTTCTGATTCTTCCCTACAAAGGGGGAGGAATATTGGTGCAGGGGATTCATTGGGCGCATGGTACATAATAATTCTGAGCTTACTATTTTCTTTTTTCTCCTGCATTAAATTGATATCAGTTCTTGGTTTCTCCTGTTTTAATGGATTTCTTGGTAGATAGTGGATGTTAACTTCATTCTGCAGCATGCTCATGGGCTTAGATTCAATGTGTGAATGAATAGCTTCCATGAAATATCTTTGAAAAGATGACATATAGATGGAATTAGATGTCTAGTTGTTTATTGGACCTAATTAGGTTCAGTGTTAAGTGTTTAAGACAACCGAAAAGTATGGTTTCCTCCTAATCCAATGGAAAGCTCTTATTACAATCCCCAATTTTAGTCCCAGCTCTGCTCCTAACTAGTGTGGAATGCTGTCTGTTCTGTTTCCTCTACTGAGAACAAAGTGAAGAGCTATTCTTTTTTCCTCTGTATGTAACCTTAGATGTAGATGATGATAATATAATCTTTGCCAAGTGACAACACTTTTTCTTTTATATTGGGCACAGAAAGAGGAAAGTAATGTAACCCTCATACATTGTCTTCAGGATGATACATGATAAATCCCATCCAGTAATCCTATTTCTTCATTTGCTGTTATGTGTGGTGTGGTCCCGATTTCTGAGCCATCAGTGATGATGCTTTAGGCCATTCTCCACTAACCACCTTTCTATTAGGAAAACATTAGAGATGAGGAAAAGGGAAGAGAACAGAGCTAGAGAGGAAAATTTTGTCTCAAAATTATATGTCCGTCTAAAAATAAATAAATAAATAAAAATTATATGTCCTTCTGTATAACACCCAGTCTCAGAAGATACCATGTTTTAAAAGGCTGCAAAGAATGCCCTATGTGTAATAATATTTATCACTGAGGTAGGCACGGTACTAACATTTACATGGCTAACTATCTTAAGACTCATAGCACCTTACGAAGTTCCCATTTTTCACCTTCCTTTTTTTTTGTTTTACTAATAAGTAATGCTCATGCTAATTAGGCAAGTTGCTCAGTGTTCAAATAGCTGATAATGGAGAGAACCAGGAATTTAGATCCTCATAACTTGAACGTTCACTCTAAAATGATCAAATTCTGTAAATCACCAAACTATATTGTCCATGTGGTTACTGACTCAGCATTCTAGTTTTGTCATATTTTTATAATGATCATAAATGAATATTTTAAAATGTATTCTTGGCTGTCATGTGTACATGTATGTATACGTAGGTATATATGCTATCAGTGTTTATACCTAATCATTACAATGTTAATTCTTCAAGGCCATTAATATTATCTCATGCTGGAGGGATCTGAAGCACAAGGAGTTTCTTAAATTCCCCCAAGATCTCATAATTTATAAGGAGCAGAGCCAAGCTTAGAACACAGGTCTCTGAAGCAAATCTATTGCTCATCCTATAGTTTTTTTACCACTATGTAACAGACTAATTAGTTAACCACACATTGACTAATTAATACCTACCCTGCCAGGCAACTTTAAGATTTGAAGTGAGCACAACTCAAAGTTGACATATGTAGTGAATTAAATATACCAGTTAAGATAATTCATTGGAATGGTCTCTAAAGATTTTTAGTTTCTCATTTAACTGTTGAACCTTTATCCCTAAACCTTAACTCATGTAATTTATTTATTTTACTTTAACAACAGACATGGTCATTGGCAAATGAACCAGCTGAACAATTGGAGCTCACTTGACCACTCCTTTCTTTGTCTCAGGTCAAACTGTTAATACCTTCAAATCACTGTGTCATAAAAAGCAGCCAGGCCTCTAGTGCTGTCCAGAGACATTTTTTGACTATGAATCAAGAGACCTGGATTCTGTTATTGGCTCAGCCATGAAACAAAAAAGCCATCTTGGCAAGATGCTTGACATCTCTCACCCTAAGCTGCCTTGTCTGTGGAATGAAAGTTTTGAAATAGGTGATCTTTAAACATCTTTCTTCTAGTTCTGAGGATCTGTAAACACTCGCCCCTGGCTCCCTCCCAGAAGAGGGTAGCTGGTGTCATTTCAAAATTGTTACTGGAGAAAAGAGAAGGGAACAATGGTAAATACATCCATTGCATGGTTGCCTCTGGGCTCCTAATGAAAACCACAGTGACTTGCTCAAACACAAAGAAGCTGCCTTTCTAGTATTTGATTTCTTGAAGGAGGCACTTCATCCTTCATCTTGAAGGATGTACAGTTCCTGTCCTCTGATTACTTACTTAGGACAAGTCCTCAGTTTCCCAGAGTCCCCCCTACAATCCTCGGGCTTTTCTCCTCACTTCCTTTCCCCTCTTCCATGACTCTCTTCTCTCAATGACACTATTTACTGTGTCCCCACTTTCTTAAATGTTCTCTGCTTTATCACCATCACCCATACTTTCCACCATGAAGCACTCATCAGGACAGCTGGCATTTCCCCAAAGCCTGTCAAGCAAATTCCCGGTGTTTGTGAGGTCCAGTTCCAGATAAGCTGACTGGCTGATGCAATCTCCCACCTGGGACATCCGTGACAGCTTTTTCTACATTTACCACTGAAAATCCATGATTCCATAAAGGCAGTGCCTCATGACTGTAGAAAATGATTTATCCAGGGAGAAATAAAGATTAGAGAAACTGTATGTCATTTCAAAGAATGAGCCCTGGTAGAAAACAAACAGGAAAACCGAGCTTGAGGTATTTTATTCATAGAGGACAGAACCCATACCTACATAAGTATCTACTTATTTACCATATTTCCTTTCTGCTCATTTCCTTCAATAGACAATCATCGAGCATATGCCAGCCATTGTGTTATGGGCTGAAGCTACATAAATAAACAAGTCAGAATGTCCCTGTCCTCTTGGGTTTAACAATTTAGTTTCTCTCTACTAGAGCCCTGATTACATTCTAAATATATACGACGGTGTATGACATTTTTTTTTCTCCAATAGATTATAAGAGTTTAGAGTAGGGTCGATGCCTAAATCATCTCTGATTGCAATGGTTGGAACCAATTCCTGGTATATAGGAAATGCTTAAAAAATGTTTATGTGTGTAAAAACAATGATTTGTATAAATATATACAAATATGTACAAACATCCAACGGCATTCTATTTAATTTAAAATAAGATCCAAATGCTTTGCCACAGTCCACAAAACCTTCTTTGATCTCTTCTCTGTCTCACCTTTTTCTACTTTCACTACCACTTGCAATTATCCAGCCTCCCTGATGATGATACCTTTGTCCCTTAAGCAAGTCAAGGTCTTATTAACCTCAGGGCTTTTGCATATGTTAGATACTCTTTGCCCAAAATGCCTTTTCTCCAGAGCAAGGCGTAGAAAGTTCCTGTAAATCTGTGCTCAGTTCAATGGTTTGCAGCAACCACCACTTTGGAGTTGACCTCCCCTGCCTCACTGAGTAATTCTACA
The DNA here is from genome assembly GCA_963574885.1 of Lepilemur ruficaudatus. Lineage (NCBI taxonomy): Eukaryota > Metazoa > Chordata > Mammalia > Primates > Lepilemuridae > Lepilemur > Lepilemur ruficaudatus. The sequence goes on along the minus strand of CAUYRT010045132.1, from coordinate 46,159 downwards.
TATTGATCCTGTGAATTTTATTCAGAAAGCTTATTAAGTAAAATAAGCCAGCTGCCTCTAACTTGTCAAGTCACAAGCTCTCCGGCCTTTCAGCCTAACTTATAAAACTAGAAAACCAGACTCAATAAATTTTTCAGTTTCTTACAGCTCTGAAATCCCACTAACTTTCATTCAAAAATCTGAAAAAAAAAAAAAAAGAAAAGAAAAAGCCAAGATGATGCTCATTTTCAAACATTTTTTTTTCAGTCAACAAACGGATCATGTACTCTCCTTATGTAAGAGACTATGATAATTGCTGTGGTAGATTACAAATGAAATAGTCTCTCTAGAGCAAAAAGGTGTCAATTTTTTACACACAATGAAAGAGAATATCTCTGACATTAAAAATAATAATAAAATGTTCTGAATTCACAGATGTAAGAATCCTGGTTTGCTAGGAATATCCATGAAGGTGAGTGGAAGGAGGAAGGACATGAACTAGAGCTTAACTGATGGCATTGTCTCAACAGTTATTGCTGAAACCATTCTAAGCACAGCAATCCTTGTTTTAAGTAAAATTTAGGAGGGTGGACTTTGTCAGCTGTTTGGAGAAGAATATGGTGAAAATAGCAGTTCATTCAGAATTCGTTCAGCTCTGTATCTTTTTGAGTGCCCTGACTGAAGATACATATCCACCTCTTCTTTCTACAGTTTTATAGAGAGGAAATTATTAATCATGTGGATCAACTCATAATTTAAAATAGTGGAACTTAACATGAGTACGTGTAACAGTGGGCCTAACACAGTCTGGGAGTCAAGGTTGGCTTTGCTAAGGAAACTGGGGGTGTGTGTTCTAAGTGTTCTAAGCTGCAATCATCATAAAATTTTCTTTCTGCCCCCTTAGCAGGAAGTGAGTTTACTATATCTCCCTTCAGGGATCTGGCAAGAAAGTGATTCAGCTATTTTCTCCATCTCTGCCTCAGTATTTCTGGGAGAGGATCCAATTAACCCAACTAGTCTGATAGACCCTTTGAAAAACACTCGTAAGAATGTGTCTTAGGACAAGCCATAGACCAGCCTTCATCTTTGGGAGACCTCATCTAAATCAACTGTGGATGGGTTAACATTCATCAGATGAGGTAATAACTTTTTATATGTGAGAAACCTTCATGTGGATGACTGTGGGGTAGGCAGTTATTCAGAGAAAAACTACAAGGTGACAAGGACCTGGGGGGTGCTCTTGTGCATATGAAACCAAGGCTTCATGATCTCCCAGACCAAGAGCTAGAAGGGAAACCACCATCACAATACAGAGGGAAACATCCATGAATGCCTCTCAAACCAGCTGAAATGGGTTTGGAAGGGTACCTAGAAGAGGTGGTACTTGAACTAGGTCCCGAAAAATAAGAGAAGTGGCATGAGAGAGGTATAAGTGGAGCAGAGGGAGCAGCATGGAAGTAAGTATAAGACAAATGAAAGGAATTAAAAGTTAAATGAAATACCACGAAATAGCACATTGCTGATAAGCACAATAGTGACTGATACATTCTCTAGCCTCTTAAATGTTTACACCTCAACTAATTTGCTGTGTGATTAGAGACAAAAGTCTAACCATGCTCCAATTCCTTTATACATGCTGAAGGTAACAGTATCAGTTTTACCTATAGAAAGTTGGGGATAAAATACATTGTTTGTAGCATAGACAATACTAGGAAATAAGGAAATTTTACAGTCAGTTTACATGAAAGTGTTGCAAGCAGCTAAACATTGCAGTCATCCATGTATATGGACTTTACATCATGGAAATGATGACTGTGACATTCTAGATAACTGTCTCCAGAACCTTTTGCTTTTCAGGCTTAGTGTAGAATTAAAAGGATATTCCACCTGGCTCTTTTCCCAGAATGAGTGCATAGTATGACAGATATGTGTCTGGGGATAAAACTCCTCTAGAATTTACAACATAAATACTTGTTTGCAGGAATAGAAGAAAAGTGAAAGCATGACAAGTCCTTACCTCTTTCTTATCTATTGTGTATTTATCAGAGTTCAACAGTAAGACAGCAACAGCTAGCTAATTGAGAGTAGAAGCAAACACCTCCAGCTCTGTGTGTAGTGGTTACAGGATTAAGAAACCAAATAAAACAGAAAGTGCTCAGTTAAATTTGCAGTTCAGATAAACAATAAATACATTTTTAGTTTAACTATGCCCCATGCAATGTTTGGGGTAGAAGTATATACTGAAAATGTATTTTCTGTTTACCTGAAATTCAAATTTAACTTGGTATCCTCTATTTATATTTGCAAAATCTGGCATCCCTACTCTAGGATCAAGCCTAACAGACTGAAAAAAATGCTACAAGTTAACCCAAACAAGCATGAATTCTCTATTCATTAAAAGAAGAATGTTCCTTGAAAATGGCTTCAACTAGACAAACAAACCCCCTTGATATCTTTGTTTGGTAATGTATAAATTATGTCTCTGGGTATCATAAAGGAAATGTACCTAAATGGACAAATAAATTAACATGCAAAATCATTCTCTGTTTCTTTCTCCTTTTCTCATTCTTTATCTCCAGCTGAGGATCATGAAAAGGCAAAAGGAGAGGAGGAAGAACATGAAGAACAAGATTATATGTACATTTGAGAATCTCACTTGACAGCTGGACAATATTTGAGATGGTTTAGCTTTCCCTTAATGACAGAACTTTGAAGGTAATCTAATGATAGTGAAGGTAGACACAGTAATATTAAAAATTTTCTCCTTGTACATTATTCCTGCAATTTCATTAAAATTTTTTGTTTGTTTCTTGAAATAAAAATGAAATACACAGACAAATTTGTCATTCAATAGTATGGATTATGCACTGGCAAAAATATGTCCATTTGCACAGTAAATGAGAAACATTCAAGCCAAATTAATGTAACTGTTAAACATATGAAAATATCAGTTATTGTTAATAAAATGTTAAGTTATGGGCAGTGAAAATAGCAAACACAAAATGATATTCATGTTAAAATATATTTCTGGAGAATTCATGCTGAGAAAACATTGTTTTAATAAATTACAAGATATTAAAATAAGTTAAACTATTTCCCACTTAGTCAGAGATTGATCTCTTTTGGTTCAAGTTGGAGCTAATAGCCTTAATGTTGTGAACTGTGTTATCACCTACTCTTGTAGATTTAATTGTCATCTCTACGTGCACAAGACATAGATCTCATTGTCGAACTCTTGAGAGAACAAAATCAGGTTACTTTCATTTCATGATATATCTGTTTTTCTTTTTACTTGAGGAAGCTGTCTTCAATCTTAAAGTGTGTTTTGAACATTTCAATCTAAATCAAATCAAGCTTCTATAGAATTTTGCCTTCTGCAATAAGTATTCCAGAGGGAGTTAAAAGATTTTATCCAATTCTAAGGTGATACTGTACCATGACTATGGAAAATTTTGGTACATCAAGTATTAGTCAGGATTCTCCAGAGAAACAAAAGCATTAGGAGAGCTATCTATCTATCTATCTATCTATATCTATATCTATATCTATCTATCTATCTATCTATCTATCTATCTATCTATCTCTCTCTCTCTCTCTCTCTCTCTCTCTCTCTATATATATATATATATATATATAGAGAGAGAGAGAGAGAGAGAGGAAATTGGCTTATATGATTATGGAGCCAGTCCCTTAATCCATCATCTACAACTGGAGAACCAGGAAAGGCAGAGGTATAATTCAGTCCAAGTACAAAGAACTGAGAAGCAAGGAAGCTGATACCAAAACTCCCAGTCCAAATCCAAAGGGCTGAGAACCAGAATTCTGATATTTGAGGACAGTAAAAGATGCATGTTTTAGCTGAAAAGGAGAAAGAAAAAGAGGGAATCCATCCTTCCCCACCTTTTTGATCTCTGGGGGCCCTCAATGGATTGGTTGATTCCCACGCACATTGCTGAGGGTGAATTTTCTTCATTCAATCTACTAATTCAAATGCTCATCTCTTCCAGAAACACCCTCACAAACATACCCAGAAATTATGTTTTACAAGCTCTATGGGCATCTTTTAGGCCAGGTAAGTTAACACATAAAACTTATCACCACATTTCAGCTTCATATCTCATTTGTAGAAGGAAATAAAAATTCCCAGTGACAAAGATTTAAAAAAAAACAAAAAACTCACAATTATCCACTGATCAAACTGAATGTAAAGGGCCTCTTCTCCCTTACCTTTATCTTTTAGCATTTTCTACACATATTAAACTAAATAGAAATTCCAGGACAACGTGGGAAATACATATATATGATATGTACAATATATAAAAATATATATTATATAATGGCATACATATATGCCAACATGGGAAATATATATATATTTTTATATATGGTCATATACCACACATTGACATTTCAGGGAATAACAAATGGCATATAGAACTGTGGTCCGTATATGATTATGTATGATTATAATACCGTATTTTTAGTGTATCTTTTCAGCATTTAGGTATGTTTAGATACACAAATACTTACCATTGTGCCACAATTGCCTATAGTGTTCAGTAAAGTTACATGCGTTACTGGTTTGTAGCCCAGAAAAAATATAGCCCAGGTGTGAAGTAGACTATATTATCTAGATTTGATTAAGTACATTTTATCATGTTCACATGACAACAAAATTAAATACGCATTTCTCAGAACATACCTCACTCATTAAGCAATGCATAACTGTGTGTGTGTATATATATATAGAAAATTATTTGTAAAAAATATATATAAAGATAGAAGTTCATTTCACTACTTGTATCCAAATAGGTTTGTCCACTTCTTTGTTATATATAAATGCACAGTAGCCAGTAATGGAAAGTTACAAAAGTCCTCCAGCAGGTCAGGCCTGGAAAGTATTATTTTTCAAAGCTCTAGCTTGCTGCCACACAAGTGGATAATACTGTTCAAAAATTGCGAAAATATGCATGTTTTGTCTGCACATGAAACAAACTTTTCTAATGCAATATGCATACCATAAGAAATGGATTTATGGACAGTACATTATACTATGAAATAGTTTTTGACAGAAATAAATCAACCTAAGAAAGTCCAAAGTACATGAATCAAAAAAGAATAGGGCTTTGGAGAGAGCATCAAGACCAGATAAGTCCTAAAAATACCAAGGTTAACTGAATAAACATTATGAAAACAAAATTTAGCCAAAGCAATAGAAGAGAAGTAGCAAAAATACTTCAAAGCAAGCCTTATTTTCATTTAAAAAAAACAATGCTATGCTTAGCATCAGTTTTCTACCCTTGAGGTACTTTTTTCTTTTTTCTTTTGCAGAATTCTTTTGTACATTATTCATATTCTTAACAAAAAGAGTTAAGCTGGCTTCAAACTGATTGGTAGTTGTATGGCAACCACATTGTTTTGATGCTGCTTTTATGTTCATTTCAATAAAATTGCCTAAAAGGAACATGAACAGCCAATGCACAAAAGAAACACAAATAAAAAACACAGACATGAACAACTGTTCAACCTTACTAGTAATCAAAAAGTTGGGAATTAAAACAATAATAAGACGTTATTTTTAATGAAGCTTTTAAAAGTAAAATGCTAAAAATTGCTGAGTGTGTGTCATGGCAAGCAGTCTAACAAGAAATAAAAATACGTACATGTTTTCTAGAAAGCAATTTGGCACGTACATAAAAATCTTAAAAATGTTTGCCCTCTTCGATCCAGATCCAGCATTTCAGTTCTAAGAAATCATCGGAAAGAAATAATCCGAAAAATATTTAAAATGTATGCATACAGTTGGCCACTGAAATTATTAATTACAATGAATAATAGAAAACTGAGTGTATATCATTATGGGGATGTTTACATAACCTTTGTTAAATGAATACAATGGCACATTATGTAGTTTTTTAAAGAGTATTTATAGGATAGGGGACATAGATACAAAATAATGTTACGTTAAAAAAGACAGCAGAATCTAAAGTTTCATATTCCAAGTTATTCCAATTTTGAGACATATGGGTGTATATGGTATGTATGTGTATTTGTGTTTATGTGGCTGTACATCTGTGTTTTTCACATTCACAGTTAATGCATCAAGAAAACACTATAAAAGAATATGTTAAATATGAATGATGCTTATCTTTGGGTTGGTAACAGTATATGCATTTTAATAACATTTTGATTTCCATATTCTTCAAATTTTCTACATTGAACATCTATCAATTTATGACAAAATATATTTTAAATGGATCTGATTGGCAGATTGATATTATAATTTCATGTGAGAAAAGTCTATTTTTATCTGTCAAATTAAAACAAAACCTGATATATGTAAATGGTAAAACATCAGGCATCTGTAAAAGTTCTAACTAAATAACTGAATGGAATTTCTTTCTTCCTTTATCTCCTACTACAAAAAATGAGAATTAGCATTTTTCTCATAATTTTATAAGTATTTGAGTTTTATATTGTTTTTCATAATTTAAAATATTAATGTAGTTACTTTAAGGCATAAAATTGAATTATTATATACTCTCATTTTTTAAAAAAAGCACACTTTTTCAGAGTTAAGGCTCAGATATATATATTTTGTAAAGTTTAGATGTTATAATTCATGATATGACTCTTACACATTAAAAATTTTAAACCTATAAGTTTTTGTATAATTTACATAAAATCCAAACCATGCAATTTGTATTTATACTAAAAAAGAATAAATTGATTCTTTCTTTTTTATTGAATTTATCAATTATTGACTTTTAAATATAATGGAAAATGAAATCTGTTTGTTCTATGGTATTTTAGAGCTTCATTTACAGAAGTAACTAGCTGAAACTATCCAAAACAGCAATAAAGAAAATTGAAAAATAAGATTAAGTTCAATTGAATTTTCTGATATAACAAAATCAAAAGAGTCAAATATTTTCTCTGGACATTGAGTCCAACATTTTAAATATTTTTGTAAGTAATTTAGTTTCTATCTGCAAATCAAACCATTTCTAAATCACATTTAAATTTAGATTGATGCATTATATCACTATGTCTCAAAATTGTGCATTTTACAAGAATCAAGTAGTTAAAATCTGTGATTTAGATATGTGTACATCAAAATGGTTAAAATCTAAAGTCTAGACTCAGAATTATGTGGATTTGAAATTTGAAACTTAATTCTCTTATTTAAAAATGGTACATACTTTCATAAGTTCTTCAGCCTTCTAAAATTCCATATCCGCATCTGCAAAATAAGACCAAAAAAATGCACCTACCTCTACCTCACTGTAGAAAGATATAATGAGGTGATATAAGACACATTCTCACCCCTGTACTGGGACCATCCCTAAACACTCAATTAATGATACCCATTATTACAGGTTAGAAAAATAGTACAACCATTTCTGGAATCCCTGGTACCTAAATGCCAGGCATTGCACTCAGAACAAGTTTATTTCAAAAAGCAAACACCTGTCTGAATACTGGTCCTTTTAGACTACATGTCAGCCTTTAATCACTTTTCTAGGAATAATTCAACAACTCAAACACAGATCTGGGCATTCAGGAGTAAAGCATTCAATGAATCCTGCCTGTAAAACAAAAGTAATACATTGCAATACCTTCCCACCTATCTCTTTTTCTCTCCTGACTTTTTAAATCTTATCTTTGAAATGGTAAACAAAATAAAACAAATAAACAAATAAGAAATACAAGTCATTATGAAAAAAATGTCTGTGATTTTTTTTACATGGCATAGTAGCTTATTACAATTTAAATTTTCATAAATACCGCCATCTAGTGTTCACTAATTCAATTTTTATTATTATCTTTAAAATATATTGTTAATGTGGAACTAATGTTCCCAGTTTCACAAGTTTCACAAATAGCATCAAGTCAATTTGTTTCATGATTCCAAATGTTTTAAGAAGATTTATTATATCTCAAATAACAAAGTAATATTAATATAAGAGCAGTCACATGAGTTACATTCCAGGACTACAGACCTGGTGTACAATATACATTGTGGAATACAAACACGTTGTAGTTATAGTTCTAGTTGTTCTCTCTGTGTGTGTGTGTCTCTCTCTCTCTGTCTTTGTCTTCCTCTCTTGTGCTGCAAACATTCTTTAGAAATGCTTTCATCCTAAATCTCAATTGCAAAAAAAAAAAAAAAAACCCAAATAATTAAAACATGGGCTGAGAACTTTAAGCCTTTCTTCAAAGAAGAAATACAAATGGCCAAAAGATATATGAAAAGATACTCAGCATTGCTAGTCATCAGGGAATGCAAATCAAAATCACAAAATATATCACCTCACAAACTCTTAGGGTGGCTATTATAAAAACCAACCAACCAAATAGATACATGTTGGTGAGTACGTGAAGAAGAGGGAACCCTGTACACTGTATTAGGGATGTGAAATGGCACAGTCTCTAGGGAAAACAGTATGGAGGTTTCTCAAAAAAATTAAAAATAGAACTACCGTATGACTCAGCAATCCTACTTCTGGGTATATGTCCACAAGAATTGAAATCAGGATCCCAAAGACGTATCTACACTGCCACTTCCATTGCAGCATTGCATAAAATAGCCAAAATTTGGAAAACCAACTGTCCATCAACAGATGAATGGCTAAAGAAAATGTGGTATATGCATATAATATTATAGTATTCAGTCTTACAAAAGATAGAAATCCTATCATTTATAACAACATGGATGGGCCTGGAAAACCTGCTAAAGGAAATAAGTTAGTCACAGAAGGACAAATACTGCATGACTCCTTTTATATGAAGCACCTAAAATAGTCAAGTTTTTAAAATGGTGGTTCCCAGGGGATGGAGGGAGAGGGATATGGACCATTGTTATTTAGTGGATACAACAATGGGTATATAGGATGGGCAATTTCCAGATATGTGCTGTATGACATAATGCCTGTAGTTAACCGTAAAGTATCGTACATTTAAATATTTAAGAGGGTAGATCTCATGTTAAATATTCTCATCTAAAAAAACTAACAAAACAAACAAGTGAAAAGCAAAGGAACACAAAGCAAACTTTTGGACATGATGTATATATATATATATATATATAAATATACGTTTATCACCTTGATTGTGATGACAGCAACATGAATGTATAAATATGTCCAAACTCACCAAAATGTATACATTAATTAGGTGCAGGTTTTTTGAATACCAATTATATCTCAGTAAGCTCAGAATGAAAAAGATATCCGTGATGGTTGGGCAACTAAACACATTTAATTGTACAATTTTAAATGATAAATTTTATTGTGTATTATATTAATAAAGTTGTTAAAATGAGAAAAAGATAAAAAGTGATTTGATTTGCTCTACATTGTACCTCTGACTTCCAGTGTAATGCTTGGCATACACTTGATGCTCAGTCAAGTATACCATGTTTAATAAAATATCTAATGATTATATGCTAGAGAGTTCTAAGAGGTTCTTACGCATTGTTTCATTTCATTCCTACAAACTGCAGAAAGTTCTATTATTCTTTCATTTTATAGATGTAAAAACTGAAGTTTAGGGAAGTTAGGGAAGTTTCCCATGAACACACACACTTTGAAGTCAGTAGTCTGACTCAAAAGTTCTCACTTTCAACCATTGCTGGAACTGAAAATTACCAAAATTTCAAAAGTGAGTTATCAAACTTGCAAAAACAGTTTAAATCTCAGAGTACCTGCAACTGTGCACACATTAGTATATGTAAATTCATAGGTAAACGTGTTTGGAATCATTTGTGCTCTTTAGAATGTAACATCATTTCTAAAGAATTTAAAAACGTGTTATGAAACTGAACTGAAAACATTGAGGGTAATTGAAACATGTTGCCACTGATCCACAAGATGGAAACATTAAAATATCCTGTTCTTTGTCCAAAAAAAAAAAATACTTACTAATAGGTTAGATGTTTGAGTTGCCTTTTTTTTTCAATGAATTGTCTCTTTAACAAAAACTCCCTGCAAAACTATGACAACTACAGATGTGCTTTGTTTATTTAAATTAGAGATTCAGTGGTATGATTTTTTTTTGAATCTTTATTCCTTTTTATTTTATTTTTTTGACAAATTTATTGAAGTACAATTTACATTCCATGTCATTGCTCCATTTTAAGTGAATAATTAAATGATTTTTAGTAAATTTACCAAGTTGTACAGCTATTCACATAAATCAGTTTTAGAAGATTTTCTTCCCCCCTATTAAGTCCCCTAATTCCCATCCCCAACTACATTTCAAGCATGCCCCTCCCCTCCACAATGCTCACCACATCCCTCAACTGTGGGTCTACCCCCCCAACCCCTGAAACAATGGTGGACACCACCACCATTTGAGCACTGTAGTGTTAATCAGTCAGTATCAATTTGATGGCGAGTACAGTACACGCGGGGCCCATTCTTCCGGTCTTGTGTCACCTCACTTTGAATAATGGGCTCTAGTACAATCCAGGATAATATCAGTGTTATGATTTTAATTGCATTATACATTCATCCTATTACATTATTAGGGGGTGTTTCAAATATTTCATGTACATATAATCTGTATCTTCTTCCTTTTCACTCTACACAAACTGCCTCCTAAGCTTAGGAAATGGCTAGTTAAGAAATTTTTTTGAAGTTATTGATTTTCATTGATACGCCACCCATTCATAAATTTCACACCATGAACACCTGGGAACGAATGAGGGAAAGAAATTGTATTAATGTGTAATTTGTCTTAGAAATCAAGCAAATACACATTATTAGTTCATCCAACTCATTTCCAAGATAGAAGAAGCCCCAAGGAAAGGTGCAATGATACCGATCCCTTCTTACCAGGACCCTGTAAGCAGGAGTATCTAATTCCCTATGGGAATAGGACTGTCTACGATATCACTATCTAATATGAATTTAAGTGATTAAAATGATTGATGATGGATCAGCCTTAAGACTATTTTTATAAAATAGAAAGCATTTCTTTTTAAAGTTTATTTGTAAAAGTATTCATAAGTGTTATTATTGTAACTCTATATAATTATAATAAAAATGAACTTAAATACCAGAGTTGAAAAATCATATTAATAATTAAGAAAATTTGAAAGAATTCTAAGGGTAATATTGGATTGTTTTTTGTTTAAGTCAAAGAAGCACTGAGTACTAAACTGTCATAAAGAATATCCATACAAATCTTTGTTAATAAAAAATGGGAGCTGTAAAATATTAAGACTTTTTTCAAAATCAAGTGCTATTATTAAATCCAAGGCTGGAACCTAGAATTCCATTTCTTAGTACAATGCATTTTTCACTGCATGGAAAAGTTGTATCTTTTTGAAATTTCTTCAAAACAAAATGTTGCTAAAAATAATCATTGAATGACAGCAGTGATGGAGTTAAATAGACCCAACAGCCATAGTGCAGTATGTAGTTTACGCCATGACTTATTTATCAGTCATTTATGAGATTACTTATTCAACAAAGCAGGCTAAAATCAAAATAGTGATCTCCCCTTTTACTTTCTGTAGCTAAACCTACCTACCAGATTTTAAATCAGCATGTATGTGACAAGGCTTTGGACATCAGGGCTCTTGCCCCCGCCCCAAGTTTTTCCTGTGTATATTTTTAGATCCATTAAAGCAATTTATTTCTCTGTTACTATTTCCTCATATATTTTCCTCAGCTTAGTTTGGCAATAGTGGATCTTTGGAAAACGCTTATCAAAAAATGAGGGCCTACTTTTTTGGAAAAAACTCTATCTTTATTTCATTACCATTGTCTTCCTCTTTCTTCCATTCCAATAAAGACATATATAATGTCTTCAGTTTCTCCTGTATCACTTGCAGAAAAGGAAATAAGTATAAATAAAAATCCACAAAAACAAATAAATATATTTTCTTTCAATAAAGGAACAAAACATTTTTCAGCAATGTCATGGACTTAAGCCAAGTCTACTCAGTTACTAATAGCTTCATAAAGTACTTCAGAATAACCTATTTTTACTTTATTCTTACAGCTTTGGGGGACTAAATTATCTAAATCTATCATTTATACTCCCATTTTACATTTTTTATTGACCAAGTCTAGAACAGTAAAATTGGAACCTGCCATTCTATATACTGTGTATATTAACAATTGTATATTAACAATTGTATGTGTGTATATTAACAATTGTGTAGTGGAGTAGGTTTGGGATACCTTATTTTGTAGTTTACCACATAGATATTAAAAATATAAGTTCAAAATTAAACATTTTATTCTAAGGAGAGTTCCAGAACCAAAGCAAAGATTCAGCATATTATAGCTCCCAATTTGCTAATTAAAACCGCCAATAAAACCAGAATTTTTTTCTTATTTCTCTTTAGGTGTATAGGTGAAGAAGTATCTTAAACAGCACTTTAATATATTATGCTGTTCCAAACATACTCAAAAAAACAAGATATTTTCAATGTCTAAATTGGATCTAAGGTGGGTGTGATTTACAGACATATGATAATGGAGCATAATTGAAACAGAATTAGCAGTCCCCAACCTTTCGGCACTAGGGACTAGTTTCATGGAAGACAATTTTTCAACAGACTCGGAGTGGGGGTGATGGTTTCAGGATGATTCAAACACACTACATTTATTGTGCAGGCAAACCTTTCTGCTAATGATAATCTGTATCTGCAGTCGTTTCCCAGTGCTAGCATCACTGCCTCAGCCCCACCTCAGATCCTCAGGCGCTAGATCCCCATAAGGAGCTAACAACCAAGATCCCTTCCTCACATGCGCAGGTTACAGCAGGGTTCCTGCTCCTGTGAGAATCTAATGCAGTGGGTGATCTGACAGGAGGCGGAGCTTATGTGGTGATGCGCGGGATGGGGATGTGGACCCCTACAAATACAGATGAAGTCTCCCTTGCTCACCGGCCGCTCATTTCCTGATGTGCGGCGGGTTTCCTAACAGATCACAGACCAGTAATGCAGCTGGGGAGAGATTGAAACATAATGGAAGTAGGACATTCTACGGAATCATTTGGGTTGGATTTCTATCAGTCCAAATATTTTCAAGTTTACATTAATGCAGAATAAATATACCCACGCTTAATGTTTCACAATTTATGTGGGTTTTAAAAAATTGTATTCATGTATTACTTTCATAAAATTGTATATATGCACATACATAAATATTTGTGTGTATATCTATATGTGTGTGTATACTTACAATATTTGATGATTCTAATGTTCCATTTTGTCATATACCATGATCTATTTTTTATGCTTCCACCCCCAGGACTGTAACATTCGGATAACACTAAATAGACATATTGAAATTCTAGAGGGAGCAATTAAGTTCTATCTGGATTTGAGGGATGAAGGGTAATGGCGTGAGAAGTGGGATATATCCGCTTCTAACCATGCTACATTCATGCTTTATTTGTGCATTCAGTAAATTGACTAGTGACTATTACTGTGCTCTAATAGTACAAATTATAGATTAGGAATTCGTGGTAAGAACGTTTTGGCTTTTACTCTGAGTGAAATAACATGCCTTTGGAGGATTTTAAACAAAAGATTGACATGATTTGACTTTTGTTTTGGAAGGGTCGCTCGCTGTTGTGTAGAAAGCTGTAGGCTCACCAGGGTGAATGCAAGACACTGGTTTCTAACCAGACTATGAAATGATACAGGCAAATGTGATGGTGCCATGGAACGAGATGGCGGTAACTACAGTCGAGTGTTCTGTTTCTGAAAAGGAATACATTTAACTAACTCACAAATTATTAGCTTAGTCAAAAGAGAGGAGAGAATCTGCAATTTCTAAATCATAGGACCTATTCAATTAATCAACCCTGAAGTGAAAACATGGCAAAGAAATCTTAATAAAAGAAAACTAGTGAGCAAATTCGCTTATTACTTTAGATGCAAATATTAGTCAAAGGAGTCCTTCGCTTCCTTGAAAGAATAAGAAAGCTATAAAAATGTAGGAAATTATCCAGATGCGCAAATTTGTTCAATGGTAGAGAATTAATTCATGCAATTCATTACTTCAGTTACATGAAAAGAAATACATCTAGTTGAATGCATGTTTGAAGAAACATATCATCCCTGTCTAAATAACATAAGAAAATAAGTTCCTATTTTCTTGTTAAAAAGAATATGAGGTATCTCAAACCATGAAAGCTAATATAATTATGAGTAATGCTATGAAGGTACTCACGTTATTGCAAACTCAAGGGGAAAACGATGCTCATTGTCATTGCTTGTATTTGGCTATATTTTGTTACTTATAGCCAATGCCTCAGAATTAGAATGCAAATAAAGGAATACCTATGCCCTATATTATAAAGTTATTCCTAATATATAGAAATCACAAGAATTGATAGACAATATTTGTAAATTTGCAAATTAATAATAATTACAAAATTATAACAATATATACATTACAAAACGAATAATAATTGTCTAATAATATAAAATTTCCAAATACCTAAACTTTGCTATCATTAGAAAAATGCAAATTTAAAAATAATATGCCATATTCCACCACTCAAATTGACAGATGATTTTTTAAATGATAATAATATAAAGGTGCTTAGGAAAATTCATGTTCTTAGTCATTGCTGATGAAAGTATAAACTATTTAATGTTTCAATTGTCAATTTGGAAATACATTTGAATGACTTCGACTCTGGCACTCCATTTACTTATCAATTTCATTCCTGTGTAGCTCTCATAAAAAATAAGTCATAGATACAACCAAAGAGACATAAGTATAAGAATCTTCTTTACATTATTGACTATGACAATGAGAAGCTCTTTAAACAGAAAATAAAACATTAATGTCCTAAAAAGGGAAATGGCTATTAAATTATGATGAAGCAATATGATGGAATACCATGCAGTCATTCCAAAATCGGATGAAGGAAAAATTTTAATAAACTGAACATTTTCATGGCATATTAAGCTTAATTAAACTGGTTGTAAAACACTGTGTGTAGTACAAAACAAATTTTAAAAATCTACCTTTCCATAGTAAAAGATAAAAACGTTGTAAGCACATATTCCAAAATATTACCATTGATTATTTCTAGGTAGTAGAATTCTGATATGTTCTCTCTGCACTTTGCTCTTTAGAACTTCTTGAACTTTAGACAAAATACATGTATTGTTTAATAGCCATATGAAAACAAGGCATACCATTTATTTCAAAATAATCCAACTGAAGATGTTTTTCATGCCAAAGGAGCATTGATTAGGAGCCTGATCTTTCTTTAAACAGGCTTATGGCTCATCCATTCTTTCAATCAGTACAAACTGACTTTCTGTTTCACTTTATTCCATAAGCTAAACACAAGACCTTCAAAGATGAGTTAGTCACATTCACTTTTATATAAACCTCATAGACAAGTGAAGAAAACTGACAGAGGCAATGTCAGAGCAATTGCAAGGAATTGGGTCTTAATGTGGTGTTCAAGGGCACAAAGAAGAGGTGAGGCTGCCTGGGGGAGGAGTATGTAAGAAAAGGGCTTCTTAGAACAATGACCTTCAAATTAGTTGTTTTTTTTTCTTTTTTAAAAATTTGTTATTAATATTTTTTTGATTGACCAATCATAGTTATATACATTTATGGGGTACAATGTGATGTTTCAATATATGTATACAATGTGATGTGATTAAATCAAGCTAATTACCGTATTTATCACCTCACTTACCTATCTTTTTTTTTCTTTATTGAAGTGTAATTTGCATATCATGTTTTTACTCCATTTTAAATGTACAATTAAATGGTTATTAGTAAATTTACCAAGTTGTACAGCTATTCACATAAATCAGTTTTAGATGATGTATTTGGGGATGGGCATTAGGGGTCTCAGTAGGGGGTAGGAAATCCTCAAATTAGCTTTTTTAAAATGAACAAATATTTTCCACACAGAAATAATAGGCAAAGTTTTTACATGATGAGGGCATAGCATTGGAAAAATGTAGAGAAACTTAATTTGAATCAACTCGTTAATTATTACTACCTTATCATGTTTGTTTATAAAAGTTCTTATGATGACCAAAATCCTGAATATGAAGCTGCTTGAAATAAGATCGTCATAGCTGTTATAATACCTTTATAATGTGGCTTGCAAACAAGTCCCTATATGATATTCCTAACACTCTCCTATTTCATGAGTTCAACTTGCCCAGTCTTGACATCAACCATAGTGTACTACCCCTTGTCTCTCAAGTATGGCATTTTAATCCATTCTCAATACTTCCTGCATCCGATTCTCAAATAATAGTCCCAGAGTACGCTAGTCTTTATAAGACACTGTGTTTTATAATTTCTTGGTATTATAGGCATACCTCATTCAAAGTATCTTGTCCTATGTCATTTCTGAACGATAATGTCTTATTCAACTAGTCCAGCATCCAGCAGCTAACACAGAACCTTATCCTTTCTAGATACACAGTGTTTGTTGAAAGAATGAATAAATGAATAGTGAATAAATCATAAATCTTACCATTCTTACTACAGAATTCATTGGAACATTTGTCAGTCTTTATCATGACAGGATCCCTAAAGACAAATCAGGATAAAATAAAATAACTATCAGGTTATATCTATTCAAGCAATAAACAAAAATAAGATTTAAACAAAATAATTTGTTAAGCCCCCAAGTAATCTAATTACCCAAGTTGTACCAAGTTTCTAAAACAAAACCAAACAAAAAATTTTTTAAAGTTCAAATTGAAATCAGGTATATTCGTTTTGGTATATATCGATTTTACAACAGATACATAACAGCCTAATAGCCTTCAAAAAATTGTTTATGTCAATTAGAATGTTAGTAAATAAATCATGATGGTATTATTTGATAAGTGCAAAATCCAGTGTTATATTTGGTGCTTTGTCTGGTCTTAAAGATAAGAATAGAATCATTAGTTATTTTATTGAACCCCGGACTCTGCAGGCCGTGTGAGTGCCCACCAGGGAATGAGGGCTGCCTTCTTCTCCCAAAACGTATTTGCTGCCAGGTGACCCACGAACTTTTCCAGCTTCTGAACTCCTCTGTTATGTACACAGCTGTCTTGTAACTTGATTCCTCAAATGAAAGGTATGCTAAAGGAAGAACTTGCTCTTGAGACATTCCTTAACTTGCGTGGTTGCAAAACATCCTTGAAAGAGCACAAGAAGCCTATGACCCACCCAGCAGAAATTGAAGATTTTTTTTTTTTTTTTTTTTATCTTTCCTTGGTCCGTGAGAATTCCTATCCTATTCCGAAGGGTCAGAAGGCTTGTCAGCAAATGAGCTATGTACACTGCACAGGCACTGCTGTGAGGCTCTGAGTAAAAGACAGAACTGGCAGTTTCGTAAGCCTAGAAACTGCTTTATAAGCTAACTATCTGAGACTTCGGAGTTTCCATTGTGCATATGTATATTTCCAAAGATGCTGACCACAGGGTTTTAGATAGAGCAGTGAGTCAATAAATATTGAATGAATAAGTAAATGAATAAATGGAGAAATTATCTTTAATGAAACATAGTTTGATATAAGGTTGTTGGTAAGCTATTTATAATCAGTAATACTATGTGAAAACCCATTGGCTAAAACTTGCTGTACTGGGCAAAAATTATATTATGGGCATGAGTGGTGCACCGTAAACTATGTGTGCATGGATATATGAGTGCATGTTTGTACCCAGATTTATGTATATGTATTTTGCTTAAATATGTGGGCCTAAAAATGCATATACACACACAAAAAAAACCCCAAGTAATGAATATCTTTAAAACAACTAAATCCTTTAAGAATATATTATTTTAAAAGTTTATTTTTTTCTCATAAGAATATAGGTATTTTTAATTTCTTAATTTTCCTTGTCTTTATTTTCTACTTTTTCTAGAATAAATATGTTATTTCCATAATTGCAAAAATATTTTAACAGAAAATATTCATGGAGTTATAGAGATAACAGAGATTAGAGTTTCTCTTTCTAATATAAGATTAAATACTGTGCACTTTAGATTTAATATATGAAGACAGAAGTCAGGTTCAATAACTCTTCACTTTTTGCTTTATTTTGTTTTGAGTACACACTCTGGGTGAAACTGTGTGGATGCTGGGTCTGGCAGGACAGCTATAGACATGAATAGGAATTAGTCTTTGCCCCATGATTTTAAACAAAGGTTAAACCAGAAGGAATATAGGATTAACCTTTTGTTAACAGGAAAATCTAGTAACTGAAAGCCTCTATTGTGACAACATTCTGATTAACTGAGGCTCTACTGTGTTTGTGTGTAATTTTATATGTGGGCTCTTGAGTTGGCCTCCTCACTTTCTCCCAGAATTGCTCTTGGGAACAGGCAGACAACTGGAAAAGGAGGCCATGTCCCCCTTCACGAGGAGAAAGGATTTGCAATGAACTCAATGGAACCTTTGGCCGGAACATTAAGAAAGATCTTGGTCTCTCTGACTGCCAGATTAAACAAAGTAAAGGATGTCGTTTATTTTACTTAACAGCTCAGTTGATTCATAATACTAGCGGTAAAAGCATCTTAGAGGAATAGGTCAGGGATCACTAATCCTTCCTTAGTGGCTTTCTTATTTTATTAGATTTAAGCTAAAGGAAAAACAAAACAATCCAATAAGCGGCCAAGATGCTTACAGAGAATTAAAATGCTTTCTGAGATTATTTGGGGCTGAACACAGTTTCAATCTTAGCATAAAATAACAAAACAACTTTCCTTTCATTAATTGAATACGAGAACACTCTGTAGTAAAATGTGAAATATCTGGGGTTATAATCATCTTTGCATCTACTGAAATCATTTCTTAGTTGGTTTCACCGCCTTCCAGACCTCACTGCTATGCCTCTCCTTTGACTTTGTCAGTGTCTGCTGCTCACCCGCCTCTCCTGGTTACCCACTGCTTATAGACACGGGTCTCAGTGTGTGACATCGGGAAGCACAGCCTCAGAATTTTCTGGGGTGCAATATATCTCTGGGGATCAGTCACAAGCACTCTTGATGTTTCTTTTACACAATAAATATTTGGACCACTGACCTAGAAACTACTATATAAATTCCTTAATGCAGCATCTGATATGTTCTGAAATCTGGCTCTAAGCCGCTTTTTGATCATTTCCCACTATCTCCCTCCAGCCATATCAATGATCCAGATTCTCTCCTGCTTCACAATCTCACCACAGTCTCCCAGTTTTATACTTTTCTTCTTGCTAAACTTTCACCTTGTATTATTGATTTTCTTCCTACCTCCAAAAATTTTGGATTCATCTTCTAATGCTGCGGCTGCTAGACCACACCAGAGGTTCCTATTGCCCAGCATCTGTGCCTCCGGAACCAGAGAAAGAAGATTTTGAACCACTGGGATGCACAGTTTAGGTTGCTAGGAGCACAGAGGTTAGTGGGTATGAAGTATTAAGGTCATAAGCTAAGGCTTATACTGAACCAATCCCTTCATAAATATTTTGTTCTTTGCACTCCCCAATAATTGTTGATTATTCCAGCCTCCTTATGCATACCTCTAGAGAAAACAGAAAAAAAAATAGAGAGAGAAAAACAATAAAAAGAATTAAAGACTTTGGAGTTCAGTAGTTCTAGACTTGATTAGCAGGTCTGCCATCTAACAGCTATACGATTTTGAACAAGTAACTTAACCTCTTTACCTCAGTTTCCTTTTTTCCCTAAAATGAGCATAATTTCTGAGGGTGGTCATGCTGACTAATGAAAAATTGCAGAATTCTGATTTTTATTTTAACTGTGTCTCTCTATTATAATTGCTCACAGGATAATGTAATTTCTCGTTCCAAGTTGATATTTAATAAATGCCTGTAAACTTTTGTTAAATAAATAACTGGATAAGATGTTTAAAATACCGTATCAAATTCCCTTAGAATCATTTTCTTTGTTGTTACATTACCATCTGTTTTGGTCTGAGTTTCATTGCCCCAAAATTCATATGTTGAAGTGATAATCCCTGGTACCTCAGAACATTACTGTATTTGGAGATAGGGCTTTACAGAGGTAATTAAGTTAAAATAAGGCTGGAACTTAATCCGATCTAACTGGTATCATTATAAGAGGAGATTAAGACACAGGCACATAACAGAAAGACCACGTGAAGATGTAGGGAGAACATAACCCTCTACAAACGGAGAAGATAAGCCTCAGAAGAAACTATCTCTTCTTAGACCTTGATCCTGGACATCTGTCTTCCAGAAAAAAAATAGTAATATTATTCAGAAAATAGTGATTTTATTTCAGAAAATAAATTTCTGTTGTTCAAATCATTAGATCTGTGGCACTTTTTTTAAGACATCCTTAGCATATATTACTCCAACCATTGCCTTTAGTGTTACAATCAGTACACAGGAAACGTATACTAATTTGTTTGTGTTTGTGATGTCTGTGCTCATTTCTTTGGTATAAAAATTAGATAGCATTACACAATTGGAATTTTCACCTGGAAGCAAAATGACAGCAAACTTTTTCTAGTTAAATCAAGAAAAGCTTGAAATGCAGCGTATGTCTCTAATGGACAACTGACTCCGTATCATGTAGCGGATGTGCAATGAGTTTGGTAAATAAGCTGTATTGAGTGGCTTGGGCTTCAGTGGACTTGTTAGCAGTGGAGCTTGAGGAAAGTGAATGAACTGCAAACTATTTGGAAACAGAATCATAATTCCTGTTTCAATTTGAAGGTGCCAAATGCTCAGTCATATTCCCTGGTGGTGCTTGCTGGACTCCAAATAAACGGAACTTGTCTCATTGGGTCCCAGAGCAAATATAACCCAAACTATTACGTTTGGATTGTATAGTACAGTTTTGAATGTATTTTCCCTTAGACTTTTTTATTTGATCTTTATTACTATTAAGTATAATTATTATTATGAACTCAGGATGGCTACCCAAAATCCTAGAAATATAGTCCTTTTCTCAAATCCCAACGCATGGAAAGCACAGAGGAGCTAGGATTTGAACTCAAGACCTGTATGCTTCTTTCAGTGCTGTGATGCTGGCCCACACAACAAATTGCTACTGTACAACATCCTTCCCTTGGAAAAAAAGAGAGCAATTTTTAAACTACAGGGCCATGCAATTTCAGACTGTTTGAGAGGGCAGTTGTTGGTGAGTAAAAATATTAAAATCAAAGAAGATACATCAAATTATCTGATAGGAATTAAAGTTTTGTCAAGATATTACATGTCATAATTTTGAAGAACAGTTCAAACAAATCCCACTTCACAGATGAAGACCAAAATTCAAAAAGTTACTCCTCCAAGGCCATTATCATAACTGGAATTTGGAAGTGACTGCAATGTTTATACACTTCCTACTGTGCTATCTTAATTCCCACTCATTTTTTTCCCCCTAAGGGAGTTATCTTAATCTACTTAATTATCAAAGGCAGTACCTTCAAAGGGAAAGTGACTTTGGTCACAGAAAAATCCTCATGCCAGAAAAGTCCTCACAAAGGGAATAGAAATTACCCCTTACATATCATTGACTTCATCAACTCTATCCTCTCAATATGGCTGAAGATCATGGGGTCAAACAAAAAGCCTGGTAATCAATAAAATAATAGATAAATAAAAATAAGTTGCAACATTTGTGTACTGCTTACTGTATATGGGAAGAAATTCATAAAATGCCTATAAAAAGGCTCTGAAGTAAATATCACTCACTTAAGGTGAGTAAATTAGGGCACCAAGAGATTAATAATTTGCCCTACATCATATAACAAGTAATGGCAAAACTGGATTTGAAACTTATGCATCCTGGCTCCAGAGTTTGCCATTACACTATTTTATATTTCAATTTAATATAGTTTAAATTGTTTCTAGGTTAATAAGTATATTTTACATTAGTTGTTCTTTATTAGACCAGTTATAAAACTAAATATATCCATTTAGTGATTTATGAAAAAACATATTTACTGAGCACCTACTATGTGATTGGCAATGAGGATACATAAAAAACTTAGTTCTTTTTCTAGAAACATAAGTTTTATTGATGGGAAAAAAGCATTAAGCAAAAAAATACATGTCTATTTAAACATATTGAGTGCTATATTAAAAATATTCAGGATATTGTAAAATAACAGTTGGGGAACTAAACATTTATTTTAATGAAAATGAAACCTTCCTTTATAAATCACTTTATATACTTAATATGATTTAAAAAATTAATATTCTGCCAACATATGTATAATTCATCAGTTTTTGTTTTCTCATCTTGCACTCATCATGTACTTAAGTTACAGCATGAATCATATTTAAACTGCTGTACCATGGATCTATATTTTTGTTAACTTTGTAATAATGCCTTTATTTATCTTCTTATAACAGTACTTTGGGCAGAACTTTGCTAAGAGCCATAAATTACATCAAAGACGTTGTTTCAGGCATCTTGTTTAGATGTTCATCTGCTTAAAATAAGAGGAAGACTGGAATTTATTTATTTTTTTTTGCCTTCCCTGCTTATTTATATCAAAAGAACATCAGGGCAAAATTACTCTCTGGTTTTGTAGGCTATGCCTGGTATATTATAATTACATACAAAAACTGCCAAGATTGAGGAACAGGGACCAAGGTCAATCTGTGTGTGTGTGTGTGTGTGTGTGTGTGTGTCTTTGTATGGTTGAAAGTGTCTGGGTTTTGAAATGCTTTATTATATAAGCCAATTGAACAATTAAGTCCATTTTTAAGTTGAAAATAGCACAGAAGGCCAAGTGATACCATGGAAAGGTTAAGGGATTTGAAATCTTTCAGAATTTAATTTAAATCCAAGTTTTAATTCTTATTAAATGTGTCTATAGGCAAATTAATTTATTTGAAGCTCCATATGTATTTAACTATTGATATACCTGTCCATCCATCTGTCTGTCCATATACAAGGAAAATAATGACAGGTACCTCTTAATGCCCACTTAGGATTCAAAGAATAATTTGTCATGTGTCTACAAAGTGCCTGGGAACATGGCAAGTACCTGGTCTGACCAGATTATTTTAGCTAAACTCTTCATACAAATTTAATTTAACAGGCATCAGTGAAATCAAAGACAATATGGAGAAGCATCTAATGCTGGAAAATTTTTTGGTTTTCTTTTGGAATTGAATTTCTTATGTAGTGAAGACGGAGAGAATAGCAGATGCTCATTTCTGGATTTTAAAAGCTTTAAATAAACCATTGACAAAAATGCCTCATTGAGCACTAAAAATATTTAGGCTAATCAAGATACTGGAGTTGGTCTATTACAGTTAAATTAGTATCAAAATTCTTCAAGACTCTTTAAAGACATTTAACTGTGCTCTCCACACGTGGACAGAGAATATGCAATTCAGGGAATATAGCAAGAACAGCAAAATTCACATAAACTCTCAAAATTCATAATATTTACCTGCTATTTCAAATATGACAGATAGAGCCATTTTAAATAAAATGACAAGAAACGAAATTACATAACTATGAGTAATTGATTAATTCATTTATAATTAAACACTATATAAATGGATATTTAAAAGGGTCTCTATGTGTTCATAGAGCTCTTGACATGTTGACACACAGAAGGTGAAATTTATGGACAGTTCTGTGTTTATTCAATTTGGTAAGAAATACATGAGTGCAGAGTCTTCTCACAATGTTAATATTTGTTTCCAAAAAGTGAAAAATCATTCTTATTCATTTCTTTGTTCATTCATTCATCCATTCATTCAACACTTACTGAGCATGATCCTAGGTATTAGCATTACATAGATAAGAAAATCTCAATTACTCTCGTGGCTGACCATGTCATGGGTATTTCACATAAAGTCTCATAATTACAGTAAAAAAATAGGAATAATTTACACCAAGTTTCTTGTGTATGCAGAAAAGAAAAATAGGATTAATGAAGATGGACTGACTAATGCAACATAATTCAATCATAGAGGATTTCTCAGAGGAGATAATATATGAATTCAATCTTAAGAAATTTTCCTGCGAGAGAGAGAGAAAAAGAACAAAGATATTATATGCAGAGAGGGAATCGCGTACTAAAGCAAGGAGGAATGGTGTGAATGGTAGTTAGTGTGTAAGGATGGCGCAGTGTATGGGGTGGTCTCCTGTCTTATCACTAAAGGTCCTACTTTCTGACTGCCTACACATTGCCTCTGAGAACTTACTACGTGCCAGCCACTGTGCTAAGAAATACATTGACCTATGAGTAACACTGGCCACAATTTTAAAGGCAAATACTAATATTGCCCCATGCAGAAATAAGAATTTGAAGTTTAACTTGATTAAGTAATTAAGTTTGATTTCAAACATTCTAATTACAGAGCCAATACTTATAACCTGCATGTTATATATTTTTTCAATACCATTCTTGGGATAAAAGAAGAAAACATTATTATAAACAGAGAAAAAAACAGAAGCAATGCCATTGATGAAATTTACCTGATAATTGCGTACTTAGAATTTAATTATAGACATGAATTATTTAAGTTATAAAGAAGTTACTGACTAGAAGGGAAAAAGATTATGAACTCGCCATGTAGGATCTGACAAAAACTCACAAGAGTAAAATGAAGAAGAGTTTCATAAATGACTAATTTGTTAAATAATTATAAAAACACTGTCAAGCTCTGAATCAGTGTTTGTGAGAGTGATAGCTGTACGAACTGGATTCCCTGGTAAAGCTTGGAAAATTGTATATCAGCAAGTTCCATAGGTCCTACAAATGATAACATTCTTAATTAAGTAGCTACTCATTTTTCTTGAATGGACATTTTAGTATCTTTATATTTTCAAATATACCTGCTAGTCAACATATCATTGACTACCTCTTGATATCTGTATTAGCTTTGCTGCTGAACAATCTCAGATATTTATAGACTCTCTGGGTTAACTGTGGCTATGGTTTAGGATCAGCTAAACTTGGCTTTAAATTGTGGGTTAAGTTTAAGTCTATTGCATGTGCTTTCTAATTAATTTTTTTAATCAGCAATTATTCGTATCTGTTCTTATAGAAGATTATAGCAATTATTCATGTCATAGTCTTCTTATAGCACATCACAGCAAGAGGGCAGGACAAACCATGCCCACACATTCAAGTTCATATAATGTTTATTAATATTTTTTTAAGCAAAAAAAGTCATATAACAAAGTCTGACATCATGGCATTGGAAAAATATACTCCAGTCATAGTGGAAGACTTGCAAGCTGCACAGCAAAATCTATGCATATAATTAATCTACCACAATGTGATAAAAAAAACTCAGTAAATTGAAGCACATATGCTTTTTGAAAAAATTTTAAATATTTTTATTTATTTATATATATTTATTTTAGCATCTTACTAAGAGTACAAATGTTTAGGTTACATATATTGCTTTTGCCCCACCTGAGTCAGAGCTTCAAGCATGTCCATCCCCTAAACGGTGCACACCACACCCATTATGTGAGTATATACCCATCCTCTCCTCCCTCTCCCACCTACTCGACACCCAATGACTGTTACTACTAAATGTGCACATAACTGTTGATCAGTTAATACCAGTTTGACGGTGAGTACATGTGGTGTTTGTTTTTCCATTCTTGTGATACTTCACTTAGTAGAATGGGCTCCAGCTCAATCCAGCATAATACAAGAGGTGCTAGATCACCATTGTTTTTTGTGGCTGAGTAGAACTCCACAGTATACATATGTCACGTTTTATTAATCCACTCATGCATTGATGGGCACTTGGGTTGTTTCCACATCTTTGCTATTGTGAATTGTGCTGCTATAAACATTCTAGTGCATTCTTTTTTATAGAATGTCTTTTTTTCCTTTGGGTAAATGTCCATTAGTAATGGGATTGTTGGTTCGAATGGTAGTTCTACTTTTAGTTCTTTGAGGTATCTCCGTATCATTTTCTGCAGAGGTTGTACTAGTTTGCAGTCCCACCAGCAGTATATATATGAGTATTCCTATCTCTCCGCATCCATACTAATATTAATTGTTTTGGGACTTTTCCATAAGAGCCATTCTCACTGGAGTTAAATGAATCTCATTGTGGTTTTGATTTGCATTTCCCTGATGATTAGAGATGTTGAGCATTTTTCATATGTTTGTTGGCCATTAGTTTGTCTTCTTTTGAAAAGTTTCTGTTCATGTCCTTTGCCTACATTTTAATGGGGTTAATTTTAATTATTATGTGTACATAATAATTGTATTTATAGGTTATTTATGATGTTTTGATAGAGGCATAAAATGTGTATTAATCTAATCAGGGTAATTGGGGTATCCACCACCTCAAGCATGTTTCATTTCACATATGCTTTTTAAGTGAAAAAAATTGCATAATATATTTTGAAGACTGATAATCCTAAATTCTTTGCCATGAGATGACCAGTAAACATTTTTAAAGTTTCTAAATATCATTTTATAGTCACTTCCAATGTTATGACAAAGAGATTATTAGAAAATTATAGTATTTAAAATATTTTATAAATTTATTTATCTAAGAGTAATTTGACTATGATGAAACTCAATGTTTCAGCAAATGAAAAAAATATGATGGTCCCAAATTATTAGAGTATGTGATTAGAGTCCCATCTTTACCCAGGGCATTGTCACCATATCACAGTAATGTTTTCCATTCTGATGTATGACCTGATATGAAAGTCATTGGGTCAATGAATAAATAAATATTTATAAAGATTATAGTAACTTTTTTGAATAATTTTGTGAATATCACTTTGGGGACTACTTTATGAGCAATAATTAAAACTCAGGACTATGTAAGCCAGTTACTTAATATTTTTGAATATTATTTTCTTCTATAAAATAGGAATAATAATATCTACCTCTTAGGATTATTTACAGTTTAAATAAGATAATTCCTGTAACAGACAAATCACAGTGCCCAAAATATAGAAACACGTTAACTACCATAATTATTTTTGTTATAACAATTATCATTTCTGGGAACCTCAATTTCTACATGTGTAGCATAAATGCAGTGAAATAAATCTATTTGTAAGCATTGCAAGGACTGTGTATTCCAGGAGCCAGTGCCTTGACATTTCAGATGTCTTTAAACTAATGAATTTGAAAGAGAAGCCAACAACATCTCATGGAAACACAAGAGAAGAAACTATTGTAAACTCAGAAGATAGGGTTGAAAATAAAAAAATAAAACTCAGGGCATTCAGACAGGAAATTGTAGTCTGACTAGAGAGAGGAGAGACAGGTAGCTGAAGGAAATGAGAGCAAGTATTGGAGCAGGCAATAAAGGAAGAAGAAGGAGTGTCATACAGAAAAGGAAGCTGTGTACATAGTTGAAGAGGGAAATCAACCTGATTCCTTTGGAAAGACTGGTAGAACTTTGGCAACATTTTTTGAATAGTTGGAAAAAGAGATAAAACTATGGCTTTAAAAAAAAAAAAACAAACCTGTCATTATCTTACTGAAAGTCCCACAGTCTAATGTCATCTTCCAAAGGAAAATAGAAGTAAGGCTATAACTCTTTTCTTTTGAATTTATAGTCTTTGAAAACCTTTCTAATGCTATATTTGAAACTTACTATAGTCCCTTTTAAAAATCTGCTACAGTTTCTTCCAAAGATGAACTCTTTCAAATAGAACATTTATCTTGGAATGACTGTTCTAAAATTGACTGCTAAATCGAATTTCCCAGGTCCTAAGTGTACTCGTGCACCGTCATTTTTGAATTTTGAAGAAGATCCCAACTTGTTGGAGTTCAAATTCTATTTAACAAAAGCAAAACATGACTTTCTGTTATCCGAGAAAAATAATTTGTGTGTTTAACTTTATCTTTTCTGGGTTTTTGTAAATAAAAGGACTTCCAGTAAATCGAGACCTCAAAAAACTCAAAAAAGTCTTTAAATAGATAAATAAAAATCATAGCATACTCTTCCTTTGAAAACGACAGAATAAACAACTAGGAGGAATTATTTATCATGGGAGGAAAACAAAACCTTTCAAAAATTAATCCAGACCACATCTGTGAACTTGTAAAGGTTTCGGTATTGGTGTATGTATATGACAAAGGATGCGGAATGAACAATTTTTAACTGCTGGTGAAATATTTTAGGCTTTTAAAAATATTAAGTTATTATATGTCAATGGCAATGTATACCTGTATAAGAGTTTTTTTATGTATGAAGATATTGACTAATGATTATAAAGACACATTCTTGTTTATTATCAGAAATTATTGAATAAAAAATAAGTTGAAAGAAATTGTAGAATAAAGCAGGGTACAAAACTATTTGAAATAAGTAATCTGACCATAAAGGAATCCTTTCTCTTATTTTAGGAATTATCTTGAGTATTACCATCTTTGTGGAACATACTCTTGAATTGTGCATTCATAAATAACACTGTGTTAATCATAAGGACTATTAACAAATATTTTGGTTCTATTGTTCTAAATATGTTGTGCTTCCCCACTGCCTCTGAAGCTAAGTATGGTCATGTGACTGGTTTGGATCAATGAAACATAAGGGGAAGCTTCACTTCCAGGTAGAAGCTTTAAGATTCAGTGTGCGATTTGTTATGTATGCTTTCCTCCTGTCATGGTGATTATTGTAGCATGTGTCAAGATTGAGCCTTTTTTAGCTAGATCCTTGGGTGTCTATAATAACTACAGCAATCTGGCAGCCTGCATTAGGCATACAGAATGACAGAGAAATAAAATGTGGTCACGTTGAGTCACATAGAATGTGGGGATCATTTGTTACCATAGTATAACTCAATCTATCTTGACTAATATAAGTGCCCTTACTTTTGTGGTTTAATTTTAATTAACCTGGTATATAGATATTCAGCTGGCAGCTCTTCATAGTGTATCATCTAGCTAGATGTCTGTTTATTTATTGGGTTACAAATATTTTTTTGTATCTAGTTCCCATATTTTCATTTAGGCATTACTTGGCAAAAAGTAGTAACTAAAATGTGTTTTCCAAACAAATACTATTATAAATTAGCTACTCAATAAATGTTTAGTGACTTTATGTTCTGAAAAATTATAGAATTTAGACTTCTTTCTGAGCATTTGATGGCAAATGAATGTATCATTTCTTTCAGAAATAAAAAAAAATGGAAAATAATGTAAATCCCATAATTTTATTTAACTTTGTTATCTATAGCCTGAAAATTAAATCCTTTCCCCAATCCCACATATAAGTTAAAATAGAATACAATTTTAAATTTTATTTTGTCAAAATAGGGGATTACAAAATATGTGGAACCAGAAATAAGAGAAATAGTACCAAGAGCAATAAATTCTGCTTCTTTAACTGGATAAAGGTCAAATCCCTCTGGCATAAAAGTGAACTCACAGTCTAGTTCACCATCAGTGAAGTGGTTTCTCCCTATTTTTGAGGGAGAACAATTTAATATGTTGCAAAGGCTGCTAATATTTATTACCATGTAATATATGGTTTCCTTTTCTATTAGTAAAGGTTTTTCCTCACATTTTTTAAAAAGTATTTTCCACCCATTTGTAACCCAAACACCGTACTTACTCTTTTAATGAAAAATTCTACAAATTCATGAGGGCTTTTTCAACTGGACTTTTCCATTTGTACTTAGAACACACTGGAAAGCACTCAGATAAGACATTTGAGGGAAAAAAAGAATTAGAAATGAGTTGTGCAGTTTCATAAAATTAAACCGACATTTTAGAGGGCAATCATCCTTGCCTCAATATTTGTTTACACTGAGTACACTGTGTAAGTGGATACTGAGAATGTAAATGTCCTCAAAAATGTAAAGCTGAACTTAAAAATGGATGTTGGTGGGAAGTTTTGGCTTTGACTTCTACCACCCTTTAGTTTTTTCATTTCCTGTTGCTGAGAATTTTGGCTACTTTCATGTAACTACACCTAGTTCTTTGCCCAACACGGTGAAAGATCAATCATATCAGTATAATACAGGGACACATAAATAGAAGTTATATTACTTGGGATCATGTAGAAAAAAACACGAATCAAGGACCTGAGTTCTTCAAACTTCACCTTTAATTTATGAAGATACAGCCTTTGCTCATTATGTTTTTGTATTACTTCAAGACATTTGCCATTCAGGAGGCACTTTGTAAATAATTGTTAAGTGTTCCATGTAATATTTTCAATGTCATTTTTATCAGCAAAAAAAAAAAAATAGCTTTCCCAAATGAGATAACTGAGGATGGTTTAATAAGGAAGTATATACAGAGGGGAATAGGGTGGTAGAGAATAGAACATGGGCCGGTGCAATACCCCCGGGGCTGATGGCAAGACCTTTGTCAGAAGGAACAAGTGGCAGAGTGGTTGGTTAAAGAATCCATCAAGAGAATGGTAGAGAGGGGACCGGTAAACAGAACTTATGGCCTATGCCGCAAGGACACATCCAACTGTGGTGACCTAGCAGGAAGGAAACTACGGTAATACATTCCCTGACTTCATTCCTCTCCTTCTGCTGATGCCTCTCTGTGCTTCAAATTAACCACCAGCACCCCCAAGCCAGACAGCAGAAGAGAAACACACAACTGTATTCCATAAAGGCTGGTCCCCTCGAGTGTAGAGTAGGTTCGGCTGGCAAGCAGAAAATATCAAACACATTCTCCTCTTTTCCTTCTGTAAATTGTTGTACTTTAGACAATGCAACCAATACCAAAGTCACTCAATACTTTTTCAACATATAATATTCCTCAGCTAATGAATTATGAATTGTTTATTGACAAGTTACTTGAACAAATCTAGAAATTTTAAAAAGAAGAGATTATAATGCTATAGTTTTTTTTTTTTTTTCACTTAAGAAAGTCATCTTTTTTCACTTAAGAATGTCACTAAGTAGGGAGCAAAGGTTTGCTAAAAATCCAAGAACATGCATAGTGGTCACTGCTACGTTATTGACATGACTCTATGGGAGAAGAGAACAGAGTAAATGAACCTTCCTAAAGGATTCTGTAAGTTACTTCTTTAAAACATTGGATTTGATTTGTTCACTAAAAAATAAAAAACAAGAAGTTATCCCAGTGGGATGGTAAGATGGTGTCAAGTTCCAGTTGTATACAAGTCAACTGCATGACAGGGTATAGTAATTCAAAAAGACTAATAAAGCAAAACAGGCCTTATTAACTATATACCGAATAAACCAATAACACCACCATATGCTAGCCTGAGAATCTGGCTTTTAGAATATGTTCCTACTCATTCAGTAGGCGTGCCCTAATTCCATTTCTCCTCTTCACTCTCACACTGGCATGGCTCCAGGCATCATTATTTCCTTCTGTAGTTATTTGGTGAGGTTCCTCATATTAATAACGAGAAAGCCAGTATCCAGAGTAACAATTTAAAACTCAAGGAGTCATTTTCATTACATATCTCTGCCCACTTGACCCTTTCAGTACAAAATTTTAATGACCGGTAAAGTGAAAAATGCTTTTTTTCCTTTTCCTTTTCTTTTCTTTTTTTTTTTTTTTTTGGTAATGGAGTAGGCTGTTATTTGTAGAGCTTACCATTCATTTATTGTTGTCTATGTCACTTACCCCTGTGCCAGGATCTCACAGTAACTTTTGGAGTACTCTAGCAAATATAACCACTTCAGGTTAGAACTACTGGAAATGAGTAACACTTAGCAAAAAATATCACCCAGAAATACCCTACTTGAATGACACTTCCCATTCTCCTTTGTCTAGGCCACTTTTGGGAACCAATTCAAACCTGCATTGGAAGGTGAGAGAAGTTTGGGGCTGGATATATTTGCACTTGAACCCTTTCTCGTTCTCTTACTAGCAGTCTGAATTTGGAGCACCTCTTCAAATTTCGAAGATCTAATTTTACTATTTGTAGATTTTCTGTAGGATACCATAGTTCCTTTGAAGGGCTAGTATATTTGTATACACATGTATGGGAATAAACAGCAAACCTCAGTCTTTATCTAAAACATAGGGTATAATTCCTATTTCAGATTGACTGGGAGGTTGAATAGACTCTTGGAGATTGGTAGAAGAGAGCTGCAGGTGTTGAAAGTACAATCCAAGCCCTGTCTTTATTCACAAGATGATATAACTTTGTATTGTTCACTCCATAAAATAAGGAAAATAATAGTGACCACCAAAGTAATTTGTTGTTAGCCTTTAATGAGTTGTTACAGTTTAAGTATTTGGTACAGTGTCAGGATAAAAGTACGCATGCAATATACTTACCAGTTTACATCAAGGTCTTGGTAAATGTTGATTTTCTTTTGCAAAACTTTGTGTGCCCTCTTTAATAATTTTATAGACTCATAGTAAATCAGGGCCTTTGAAGAAAAGGGAAGTGGTTGCTCACTCTTCTTATTCTTCCACTTCTATTCCTTTGTGCCCCTCCAATTCAGTCCCACATCACTGTCTCTTTTTCTCTCAAGGATTTGTATCTAGCAAGGAGCTGTAAAGGCTGTATAGCAAAGGAAGGCTTAAAAGTGCCTTTTGGTGACAGCATGCATGCCAAGGGGAGACAAGCTGCCAGGAAGATCTGAGCCAGCTGCCATGGGAAACACATACCTGCATAATCAGGCTACATGAAAGTCAAGAGTTTCCTTCCTGCTGCAGTGGGGGGCTGGGGCTGTGGGGAAGTGCATTCAATCACAGCTGGAAAAATGGGGCACAGGGGGAGGCTGAGGCGTTATTAACCCTAATTGTGATTGAGAACCATGGAAGAGTTCAATGATGTCTGAGGGGCACTGAAATGACCAGACCTGGAGCCTGCAAAGGATGGTTGAGAGAAAGCCTTATGGGAGCCAGTTTTTTTTTTTTTTTTTTTTTTTTTTATCAAGGATATTGTTTAAATAAAGGAAAAAAAAAACTGATGGTAAGGTCAATAATGATAGCTCGTAATCTCCTCATGCTACATAAAGATTTTCTAGCTAACCAGCAGGTCACAAAAAGCTCCCCAGTGAATTTTCTTGCTGAGAAATTTGTGGACCTGGATGTGTGTGTTTGCACACCACGCACCACTGCAGCATGGTTTTTTTGTGCTTATTTATTAGCCTTTATGTGCCACATAAATGTATACCTGTTTAAGATTTTTCTCTTTCTCAAGAGAACAAATAGAAGAAAAAACCCATGAGACTATTTAAAAGAGAATAGGATAAGAGATCAAAAGTCTGAGTTAAAATGAAAAAATATATATAGCAAAACAACATAAAAAAGAAAAGATATATATCTTGAACTAAAGGGAAATGAGAGTTTTCATTTCTTTTACTTAGTAGCAACATAAATGCATTTATTCATAAGGCTAAAATGTGAATATAATTTTAATAACCAGTTCCTCCCCAGGAATAAATAGATTTATGTTATCTTTTTTTTCCTTCTTAAAACAAACTTTCATGCTAGTCTATTGGGCATTTGAGGGATTTGGGGGCTGATACAGAAAAAAAGGTTTGACTACAATAAGAAGTAACACTCAACAAGCTTTATTGGGAAGCTCTTGAACAGGTTTGCATGAGAGGGGAAGTTCCTCAGAGCACAATACTGTCAAGAGGCTTGTGACAAGGGGACCACCATTCAGAAGTGATAAGGCAAGGGGACTCCTGGGCAAGGAGAAATTCCAAAGGGGCTTGCATACACAGGTGACGCCACTCATCATTTCAGCGGAGAGTCTCTGTGTCCAGGAGCTGCAAAGGGCAGCTTGGGAGTCTTATAACTAACTACAACACTATATCTTGTCAATGGAGAGTAGATGTGAG
Organism: Lepilemur ruficaudatus; assembly: GCA_963574885.1. Classification (NCBI taxonomy): domain Eukaryota; kingdom Metazoa; phylum Chordata; class Mammalia; order Primates; family Lepilemuridae; genus Lepilemur; species Lepilemur ruficaudatus. The sequence continues at coordinate 12,487 of CAUYRT010045132.1, read as the reverse complement.
GTGAGATTTCCCAGGATATGTGAAGCATGCAAGCTCTAAATGTCGAAAAATCTTAACTTTTGGGCCATTTCTTAAATAACTGGGTATGTAAAAAATTTCAATTTGGCACCAATGGGTTTTTGAACCAGTAAGTCTTGAATTCCAATGGAAAAATAGCCAGAGCCCAATACACTGAGGCCATTTTTCATTCATTTATATAACACAGTCGCACCATCTCACGTACCTATCATTATGTCATAAGCCTCTCCACAGTATCATTCTCTGAGGAACTTCACCTCTCATGCAATCCTGTCCAAGAGCTTCCCAAATATGAAGGTGTGTCCTGGAATATGCCTCCAAAGGGATTGCCAGCCCATACTCCACCTTGAAACCGGAAACCGTGTACATGCAGGCATAGAGGAACAAGGCTGAGTGAAGAGCTAAACGATAGGGTCAAGATCCTATGGTTCCCTCAAGCCCATTCTTCCTGTCTTTGACCACCAATAATTGATAATAAAGTCATCAAGAGTATGAGAGAGTGATTGGATGAAATGAATATATATATGTGAACACCCTAGAAATGGAGTGCTTCCATCATCCTGAGCTTAAACAGAATAAGTCAGACCTGAAGGAAAATGGAGTATTTATTTTCAGTACAATAGAACTGAATGCGTGAACACAATACAGATGCCATTTGTATGCAAGGCACTCTACCAGAAAGCAAAGATGAGTCTTGTAAGCTAATATGGGGAATGAGATCTCTGCACAATGGCCTTACTAAAACAGATGGATTCAGATACGTGAAATAAGAGTGAAGTCCACAGGTCATTACTGGATTCAGTGAAGGTTCAATCATCTGGTATAGAAAAGCTCCCCAGAGGAGGAGGCATCTGAATGGTGCTTTGCAGGACATGTAGGATATTTGAAGTGAATATAGGTGAAGACATGGCATTCCTGGTGGAGTACTTGCATCAGCTAAGATATGGAGGTATGACGGTGACCTCAGAGAACAAAAGATAATATAATCTGCTTGAATTTTAGGGCATGTTTAGGAGAATAGTATGTAATAGTTCTGGAAAGCCAGCATTTGCTAGGTGGTAAGCTGTGTTTTCATTTTCCTACCACAAAGAAAGAAGTGCTAGGAATTGCTTCTTAGGGTTAGAGCCCAATTTTGTTCTAATTCAACTTAGTAAAGTCATTAATCCTATTATTAAATGTGCATATATACATAAATGATGAGTATCCAAAGCATACTAATTTCTCAACAGATAATATGTGATACTGTATCTCTTTTGCCAATACCATGAAGTAGTGTCATAACTTAATTATATACTTTGTACACATTATATAAAATTATTCAAGAACATGTTCAATACTGTTTTTAGAATTCTGTTTAGTCCATGGTTTTGATACACTAATGAACATGTCTTGACTTCCCTCTGTGCTATGGTTACTATAAGCTTAAATAAGAAACATTTACTTAAGCATTATCCGTGCATTCACCATACAATAGATATTTCTGGAAGTTCCACAATGCGCTTGGTTCAGAGTTAAGTATAATAGAGACACAACGATGTATTAGACAAAGACCTACCTCAGGGACATCAGAGGTAGATATGATATAAGCATGGAATCAATTACTCATTCATTTATTCACTCATAAAATACATTTTGAGCAAATACTTTGTTTCAGGTACTGTTCTAGTTTCTGGGACACCAGGTAGTGATATAAGCTATAAACAAACTTAAAGCACAAGAAGAGATTGTCAGAGACTGTTTTAGCTAAGATTATGGGAGATAATTTAGAGTTGGCAAAGACCATAGAGCTTATAGCAAGGAATAACTACTTAATTATAACGAAGCAGGCACCCAAAGTGATCACATGGTCTGTCTCTCTCTCAGAGGGATTACTGACTAGACTAGAATTAGGACCAGTGTCTTTCACATCGTATAGTCAGTACTTACTATAATAAATGCTCATAGCAACACGGATGGAAGGAAAGGATACAATGCAAAGCAGAAGCTTGATAGCAAGTCCAGAGCAGGTTCAGGAAGACTCTAGTTTGGGTGGTGCCTAGGGTTCCTATGTGAGATCCGTGCAGCAGAGTTGAAGATATGGGCTAGGAAGAGACTGTGGAGCTAAGTGATACTAAGCTGAGCAGTGTGTCTTCAATTTCCTAGGCAACAGGGAACCATTGCTTGAATATGTATTCAACTCTTACTACAAAATGAAAACAATTGAGAATCTCCATATTCTTCTCATTTATTATTTAACTCTTTCAATCTTTATGGGACACCTGTTATGTGACAGGCACTTTTATAAGAACAGTCCACAAGAGACACTCAGCCCAGTGGGGCAACATATGCAAGTATCTATTATGCCTACTGAATGTGATAGTGCTGTGATCCCTCCCCGCTTGTGTCCCTCTCTCCACCTCTCTCTTCCTCCTATGGGGAAGTATGCAATGGTGCCCATCAAAACACAGAGGAGAAGTACCTAATCCAGTTTGGGGGGAGGGATCAGGAAACCTCTTCAGCTGATAGTAATGCAGTACTACTCAGCCATAAAAAGAAATAAATTAATGTCTTTTGCAGCAATTTGGATGGAACTGGAGATCATTATCCTAAGTGAAGCATCACAATAATGGAAAAAACAAACACCACATGCACTCTCTAATAATTTAGAACTAATTGATGGACACAGGTGGGCACAGAAAGAAATACAAATTGTTGGAAATCGAGAAGGGAAGGGGCAGATGAAGGGAGGAGTAAAATCCTACCTAACAGGTAAAATGAACATTATTCAGGTGATAGGCACACTTATAGCCCTAGACTAAAGCAATATAAAAGCTATCCATATAACAAAAACATTTGTACCCCCTTAATATTTAGAAATTAAAAAAATAATGTAAGCTAACTCTTTATTGATGAATAAAAGATTTCCAAGAAAATAAGTGGTTAAATAGGAAACAAGTTGCTATTAGACATTCACCCCTTAAACAATGATTTTGGTATCTGACCTAGGGACAATGCAACTTTATTCTACAATGTCTGTGATGCTGAATGCTAGTAATGGTGGCTCTGAAATATTTCAATGAGTTTCTCCCTGCCTGCAGTAATGTCTCTCCACTTTCAAATCAAATCTGATTAACTTATACTTATTCTGTAATACCTAATTCAAGTATTTTCTCCTTTAAAGCCTATCTCAGAAGAATTAATTGTGGTTCCTTACCAGACCTGTGTAGATCACTGGGCATTCTTACAAATGTAAGAATGATTGTCACATCACCATTGTGGTATGTCTGTATGTATCTCTGTTCACCCTCAACTTTGGACAAACTGGGGTCCAAGACCACCTCCCTTAAACCTGTGTCACCATGCTATCATACAGCACCTCAAACAGAGTAGATGGAGTAAATGAATGAAAGAATCCTATGTCAGGGAAATGCAAATCAAAACCACAATGAGATATCACTTAACTCCAGTGATAATGGCTTTTATCAAAAAGTCCCAAAACAACAAAAGTTGACATGGATGTGGAGAGATAAGAACACTCATACATTGCTTGAGGGACTGCAAACTAGTACAACATCTATGGAAAGTAGTATGGAGATACCTCAAAGAACTAAAAGTAGAGCTACCATTTGATCCAGCAATCCCACTACTGAGTATTTAGCCAAAGGAAAAAACAACATTCTATAATAAAGATATCTGTACTAGAATGTTTACAGTAGCACAATTCACAACTGCAAAGAGTGGAAACAACTCAAGTGCCCATCAATACATGAGTGGATTAATTAAATGTGGTATATGTATCCCACGGAGTACTACTCAGCTATAAAAAATGGTGAACTAATACCTCTTGTGTTAAGCTGGATGGAACTGGAGACCATTGTTCTAAGTGAAATGTCACAAGAATGGAAAAATAAACACCATGTGTACTCACCATCAAATGGGAACGAATCAATGAATACTTCTGGAAATAACATTCACATTCACATTGCACACATGGAAATAACATTCATCAAAAATCAACCAGATGGAGAGGAGGGGATAGGTAAATTCACACCTAATGGGTAAAATGCACACTATCTGGGGGATGGGCACAATTTAGCTCAAATGGTACAAAAGCAATTTATGTAACCAAAATATTTGTATCCTTATAATATTGTGAGATAAATAAAAAAAAGTTTAAAAGTACTATTTTAATAGTTGTCTATTTATATATTATATATGGTATATTTATGTTACAGTTGAATGTTAAGAAAAGCAACTGTGGAGGATGAAGAACAATAAAATCAAAATCAGTATGTATATAATAAATTTACAATCTCAGACCATTTTAGAGACTATAGAAGGTTAAATGAGATGGACTTTTTCTTGAGAATTTATTAACAGAGTTACAATATAAATATAATTAGTGCCTATATTAATAAAATCAGTTGTAATAATAATAGCCATATAATTACCACATGCCATAACATCACAGAAACAAAAAGAGAAACTTGAAAACATAATTTAGAAGACAAATCAAGTCATTTTGTACCTTAAATTCTAAGTACTCAAAGGTAAAAAGGAATTAAACATAAAAGAGAGATAGTGTCCCAAGGGAGAAGCCATGTAACATACTGTCATATTTTCAGATGATAACTCAGCGTCTGGCTGGGTAAGTACACAATAAATCCACGTAAAAAGAAATGATGCAATAAATAAACAATGGAATGAAGCATCAGGGTGGTTCAGTCAGTTAAGTGTTTGATATTCAGAGGAACTAAATTTTACTTTTAATGTCCACTTATCGCTGAAAGTGTTAAAATTTTGTGAGTGTTTCTGAAAAGGAAATTGTTCGTATGAGAGAAACAGACTTTTAGAGCTGAAGTCTCTAGCCTTTCATTTTATGACATACTGCGTAAGAACAGTGATGCCTACAAACACAGGACTTTGCTTACCCTATGAACAGTTTCTAAGATATATAATAGACAGCAAAAATAAATAAATTAAAACACACATACCTATCTATACACAGAGGCAATTTTCCAAGAACATTTTTATGGTTACGGAGAAAAACCCTTTACTTAAAATTTGCCTTCAAGAATTTCAATAACTATTGTGTTCTGTATGAGCATTATGATGGTTGATTGAATACCAAAGTAAGTTGTCTACTACAGATAGTCCAATCTGAAGAGAAAAAAGGAGAAAACAAACAAACAAACAAACAACAACAACAAAAAAAAAACACGTAAGTACCAGAGAATACGATCTTGCAAACTTTTGGGACAAGTGGGCTGAGAGGCTGAAACAGAGATGAACTATGTAAAAAAGTTAGGAACTTGGAGAAAAATTACTAGGAAAGTCTACACAACTGGATTATGTGAACTAAGAATAAAAATTTGACAGGGCTGACTTCAATTTCATGAGCCTGAGGGCCTAAGAGAATAACAGGCCTACTGCTAAATAATATTTTAACAACCTGGGCGCTCTAATCTAATTTAAGGATACAAAATTTAAGGAAAATAGTTTCTGACAGATCTCATTTGAAACCTTTTGAATGATTCCAAAGCTTATTGTGTGGCTTCAACACTTACTAGTATCAAAATATGCCCAGTGAAGTAACTGACTTTTTATGAAGAAAATGCCTTTCAAGTTTCTGGTATTTCAAGAAGAGGCAATAGCCTCACCCGTGCCTTGGTCACAAGCTAGAAACCTGAGTCATCTGCCACTTTTCCTTCCAGTCTCAATATCGTATGAGTCATCAGGTCTGGTAAATTCTATTTCCAAACCATCTTTTGAATCTGGACGTCCTTGCTGTTCCTACCACTCAATCAGTTTCAGCCCTTATCTTTTACTTCAACTGTGCTTCCTCAGCAGTTCCATCCGAAACCCCAACTTCCAAAATAGAGATGGAATCTGAGTATTCCTCTACATCTCCATGAACATGCAGTTGGTCTGGTCTAGACACCATCACCTCTGTCCTAAACCACAGCAATGGCTTCCTCCTCTTCCTTCTAGAATCTTCCTTTTTAATAAGAATCTGGTTTATCACTCAAATGCCCCTAGCTTTAAGTTGTTTGATGGCTTCCTTTTGATGTTCAGGTACAATTTTTGCTCCTCAATATGAGCAAAAATGCCCCACCTTGTCTTGCTCCCACCTACGTTTGTAAACTCATCCAGGACCCCTCTTCCTTCTTCCTCATTAAGCCTCAGCTTCACTTCCAGGTCATGGTCTGCTTTTGCTTTACCACAGACTTAAGGTTGTTCTTTATTTTGACAGATCTAGTCCTTCGCATCCTTCCAGATGGTTCAAATGCCATTTGCCTTAAAGTAGGTTATCCCACCTACCTGATCCAAGGTGGTGAAGTCTTTCCTCCTGCCCAGCTAGATGGATTCTAGCACATCTCCCTGTATATTATGTTATAGTTCATATATAAGATTGTAAAAACATTTCATTATTATTATTTTCAAAGTAGCAAATGCACATAATTACATATTTCAAATGACTTACCACGAAAGGCAGCAGTCCCGTGCTCCACCTGCTGTCCCCAGCATCAATCACTTTCAACTCTAATCTGTTTCCTTTGGTATTTAGCTTCATGTTTCGAAAAATTCTGCTAATACAATTATTACTTTTTTTTCTTTGCTTCAGAGGTTATTACTTGACTTCTTAACATTGAAATCAAGAAGTTAGCTTTCTTATGCTTCCTGAACCCACCTAACTCCTACTCTCACAGTTTTAGTTGAAATAAATCATTATGTTTCTATTATTATATGTATGACATGCACAAATGAGTCATGTAGTATACAATCATTTTTAATTTTTTAAGTTTCAGTTTATTTTTAATTGGCATATACTAATATTTATGGAGTATAATGTGATGTTTCGATACATGTATACATTATGTAATGATCAAATCAGGGTGACTAGCAAATCCATCAACTCAAACATTTATCATTTCTTTGTAGTGAGAATATTCAGAATCCTCTCTTCTAGCTATTTTAAAATATATATATTATTGTTAACTATAGTCACCCTACTGTGACTAGATGAACCCTAGAATTTATTCCTCCTATTTGTGTACCCATTGCTTACATTCAACTTTTTATGATACTTTCTGTTTACCCTAGAGTTGACCACTTCATCTTTTCATTTGCTTCAAATTCTAAGCACCTATGACCAATTCATCCACAAACTTCACCAGAAGTGTACATTTGTTATTGATGCTTTGTTTTTTCATGGAAACCTTGCTTTGTGTCCTACTTTCCTCTAGCTCCCATCAGAACTATTTGCCTGTAGATCTGTAGACTGGCTGTTGCTTTTTAAGATTTCCTTCAGTATTATCCTGGGAATATCCTGGCCTTCTCCAATGTTGGATTCCTGGTTCCTAAACCCCACATACCTCAATTTTTAGTTTTCATCTTGCTTTGTTAGGGAATGTGTTCCAGGAGTTGCCAAAGAAATAAGGCAAAGTTGGCGAAAGGTGTCAATTACAATGTCTTTCTAAAAATGTCTTTATTCACAATTAAATGACAGTTTGCCTAAAAACTGAATTCTAGATTAGAGGTAATTTTCCCTCAGAATTTGAGACATCCTCCATTTTTTTCTAGCTTACAGTTATATTGTTAAAAATGTTAATGTCAGCAAATTCTTGGCTCAATTTATATGTGTTTGTTTGTTTGTTTGCTTTTCTCACTAGAAGGTTTCAGGCTCTCTGTTTGCCCCCATTGTACTCAAATTCTAAAAAATGTAGCTTGATGGGCATTGTTTTGTTCCCATTGCTCTGAACATTTTATGGACATCCTCAATCTATAAGTTTAAGTCTATTTCTTCTGGAAAATTTTTGTGAAATTATATCAGATCACTTCTCTTCATTTTCTCTGTTTGCTCTTTCTGACATTTTTTCAAGATTCTTTAATTTATTTATCTTTCCTATCTCTGCCATTTTGTCCCACTTTCTGGGAAATAGTTACCTTTTAATTTCCAAACTTTCTATTCACTTTGAAAAATATTATTCTATACAAATTTTAGTTTCTACAAACTCCTCAATGTTTCTCTTTTTGTTAATTTCAATTTCTGCCTTTCATTTCCTAAGATTTCCTCAATCTTAACTGACTATTGGTATTTGAGAGGAAGTTCTTACTGATTCACCTGTTCCTTAATATTATCTTAGTTTCCTGGGATATGGTATTTCAATAAATGCTTCTGGAAGGCAGGAAGCAAGCAAGCAACAATAAAGGAAAGAACAAATGGACTTCATCTTAACCCCAGGAAGCTGTCTTGAGCCTAAAATTGTGTGTAGGCTGTGAAGAGATTGGAGTCATTCCACTACAAGCCAAGGAACACCAATAATTGCTGGCAGCCAACCAGAAGCTAGGAAGAGGTAAGTTTCAGAGTGAGAATAACTCTTGTTTATCCCTTGATTTCAGACTTACAGCCTCTAGAACTATGAGAAAATACACTTCTGTTGTGTTAGTCCCCAGTTTGTGGTATAGTTGGCCCTTGCACAACCCAGAGGTTAGAGACTCTGACTCTGCACAGTCGAAAACTTGCCTATAACTTTTGACTCCTCCAAAACTTAATTGACAGCCTACTGTTGACTGGAAGCCTCACCAATAACATGAACAGTTAACACATATTTTGTATAAGTATTATATAGTATATTCTTATAATAAAGTAAGCTAAAGAAAAAAAATGTTATTAAGAAGGTCATAAGGAAGAGAAAATATATTTACCATGCATTAAGTGAAAGCGGATCATCATAAAGGCCTTCATCCTTGTCGTCTTCACCTTGAGTAGGCTGAGGAGGAGGAAGAAGTGGAGGGGTTGGTCTCGATGTCTCAAGGGAGGCAGAGGTAGAAGAAAATCTTCATATAAATGGACCTGCACAGTTCAAACCCGTATTGTTTAGTGTCTACTATACTTTGTTGTAACAGCCCTAGAAAACTAATACAAATTCTAAGATCAAATGCCCATCTAAATTTCATGGCTCTGTGAGGTGATGAACAATCTCATTGTTTTGATTATGTTTCCATGGGACTGTTCCTTATCCAGATGTTGGCACTGAGTGTTGAAACTGTTAAACAATTCATTAAATGGTATGCCAAACAAAGCTTTTGGTATTTTGGTGCATTTTAAATGTAGACAGTAGAGAGATTTATTATCAATTAAATAATAGCACATATCATTTCACATTTTATTTTAAAATAGTCTTCTTCCATGGAGTTGTTTGGCTTATAATATTTTGTTAGAACCAAGTTTTGTGTGTCTAGATTTTAGCAACTTGGAAATCAAAATTGAAACCGCCAACCAAAAAAATAAATGGAGGCATGAAACCATCTTCTGTGGCCTGCTGTTAAGTCTAGAAATATCTTATTCTGTCAGTGTGATTTCATAGCAGGATGAAAAATGTCAAAAGTGAGGATGACAAATCAGTCTAGTGAGGAAAAATGACTCTTGGACAAGAGATGTCATTTGTCATGATTGCCATTTGACTGCACTTTCCCCTCTCCTCTCTTTCATATGAATGCAATTTTGCCATTAGTTTTAAATTATCTTTACTGCACAATGGCTTGATCATGAAAATTATATTTCTATTCAGAGAGTTTTGTAAAATAATAAAACTTTCAAAACGTGAACTTGCCATAGTTGTGTATTTCAATGAATTTTTTTGAAAAATTTAATGCTTAATTTATTAAATATTACCATGTTTTTAAACCAAGTGGCCATTTTTCCTAGACATAGGTAATGCCATGGCTTTTAATTTTTTTTTTTAAACTGACACAGCTGAGCACAGCTCCCTGAGCCACTGCATAATACGGGTGGTAATTAAGCCACAGCTTCAAGGTTGCATGGGCACAAGACAATTCAGCCTAATGAAGTATCGATCGGCTGCAGTCGAGGTAAAACAAGTTGACATTCATTTAGAGGTAGCAATGTGAATATACCACAATGCCACCAAAGAAATAGAGGGAACAAACAATGAAGCTGAATTTTAATCTTGCAAACACAATTAAGAATCTTATTTATAGCATGCTGCTATCACTTAAACTGCAGCTAATTGCGTACTTACTGCCCTGACATAAGATACCTAAATCAGCAGAAATTATATATCCTTGGCAAAATGGCAAAAAAGAAAAAGAAAAAAATTGTAGGAAGTTTAGTGCTTTAATTAGAGACAATATAAGTACCTTAGAAAACTCTACTGATTAAAATGTTTGATATCAAATTTCTCACATGGTTGTTTTGCACAATTAAGCTTATCTTAGGGTGCTATGAAGAGCAGTTCATAGGAGGAGAATTCAACCCAGATTTAGTAAACTTTTATTGAGAGTAGTCTGGTCTCTCCTCAATATTTACAATTTCACCTGCCAAATAATTAACACCAATATTCAACTGCATATAATTTACTAAATATTTACTGAAATGATCTTATTTTCCCAGAAACAAATTTAGTGGCTATTGCATTAACAACCACATTGAGGAAGACCAGGATTTCTCAACATTAATTTAAGTTTCTATTTCAAATAGGAACTAAGCTTAAAGTTAACTAGTGCCTGTCACATGGCATGTTTTAAGCTGTCACTAGTATCAAAGAATTGTGAAGATTTATTGTATCCATATTATTAACCAAACACAGATTTTTGTAACCTGGTCTAAACACTATTTTAACAGTATGAAATATTTGGTCATTGAATAATAATTTAAGAGTGATTTATAATTTAATAAACAGATTTTAAAAATCTGATTAAACATTAGAAATTATTGTATTAAACACTAATCTTTAATGATGAATTGTCCTTAGAAATGACATACTTAACATTAGTGTATTGGCATATTACAGAGGCATTTTAAATTCTATTTGATTTGATAATTGACTGTAGAACAATCATAGACATATTTTAAATATTTTCTTTGAAATTATTTATTTTAATTTTAAATATATCAGAATCTGAAACATGTTGTTCAATACTCTCGACGACATTAATCACAAAACCGTTTTTTAATCTAGTATCTGAAAAATTCATTTTTGACAAATGGAGTCTTTGACTTACAACACTTTTGGAAGCTGCTTACTTTAGTAAAGAGGCCAGTTTTACATCTTTCAAGAAGACATGAAAATATGTTTATCACAAATTCTCCCTAGAGAAGTCATTCTTGATCAAAGCTTTCACATAGGAATTAAAATTCAAAATGTACTTATGCTAATTAATTGATTCAAAGTTACTGACATTATACAGCTTGCTGAAGTCATATTTTCATGAAAAAAATTCCCCCAAATAAAAGAGAGAGTGCTAATGTGTCTAATTACATTATAGACCTCAGGCAGATGGACATTTCCTTTAAAATACTGATAACCAGATGCTAGGATTCACAGAAATTGCCCTACTTGTTGTAGAGAAAAGAGCATTATCTTTGCTGATTATTTCATTTAATTTGATAATAAATTGGTCTCCAATTATGTAATTTAAATATTTCAGTTCTTCACAATTTATTTGAGTTTTGTTTTTCTCTTGAGCTGTCTCTAAATCAACAAATTTATTATAAAGTATTTTATTATATAGCTATAATTAATATAGTTTGTGCTAACATTTGAGCTTTGTGTAAAATTGATGCTGTGATTTGTACTTTATGAATCAGGGTGTAAAGAGCATAAAGAACTTATTTTCACAATTAAACCATTTTCAACAGAAAGTTAACAAACTTTCATTACAATATCCTAGATTATTAATATCAGGAAAAGAAAGAAACTTTCAATGATTTACTTTGCATTTTATAACTATGAAAACAACATAACAGATGATGCTCAAAATATATTTCTAAATTTGTTTTTGATTTTAAAACTTTTCCTTTATTTTTCCTACTGTGCCACCTACAGTATTTTTCATTTATTAGGTACTCAAATATTTAATTTGAATTTTCTACTTAGACTTTAGCAATAGAGTTATAGTTAGTGCAAGATGATAAAATATTGCATGGTGGTAGTCATTTATCTAATCTTATTTCTCTTGGAAAATATTATTTTTTAAAACAATCAGACCTTTAACTATATCAAATAATATAATACATAATTTTTGGGAATGATCTTAAATACTTAAAAAAGTAGGAATGTGATTTTTATTGCTAACTGATCAAAAGAAGGCAAAGAAACATACTATTGTGTGTATGTGTGTATATGTTTATATATTAACATATAGGAATAGAAATCATGGCATACTGATAGAGGAAAGCAGTTGAAAATGTCAAGGTTCACAAGTTTGCAATGGCTAACAAGATCTGTCCTTATGTATTACTACATGAGTTAATTTTACTTTGTTCCTTTGTCTTCCCACTCTCCAAATCTTACATTAAGAGCATGTGATATGGGTTATGCTGGGATCTAGAGGAAATGCTAGGAAAGATTCCTCATAAATATATAGGCTTATGCTATAATAATAAAACACTATCAATATGGGGCATTGGAGTCTTATAAAATCATTATATATTAAAAATATAAGCCGGGTGCAGTGGCTCACG
>CAUYRT010045131.1:0-22941 GCA_963574885.1 Lepilemur ruficaudatus | reverse complement strand
TTAATTTCTTTCTTTCTATTTATAGTAGAGACGGGGTCTCACTCTTGCTCAGGCTGGTTTCGAACTCCTGACCTTGAGCGATCCGCCCACCTCGGCCTCCCAGAGTGCTAGGATTACAGGCGTGAGCCACCGCGCCCGGCCAGAGGGGAGGCTTTTTTTATACAACAAAAGCCAGAAAGACTCATAGGCTATGCCTATTTTCCGTCATGTCTCATCCCTCTCCTGAAGAAACAATTGCAGAACCCCTCTTGGCATGAATTAAGGGGAATGGAAAGGGGAAAAGAACATGGAGAGAAAAAAAAAGACAACAGCAGAGATTGGTATCTGAGAATACTACCCCAGGCATAGTAATCCCCTAGTAAATCTTTGGGACTCATAAAAATTGTGAGAATTAAAGGACAAAGTACATGTAAGGGGTTTAGAGTAGTGATCGGCACAGGGATGGGGGTAGTCAATAAATGTTAGCTATTATTATCTAGAGTCTCTCCATCCAAGGAAGGACCTGGGTTTCTGGCTCAAATCAGTCCTCCAGGACAATCATTCTCACATACAATGTGGTGCAGAGCCCTATGAGTAATCACTTCCCCTTTTCCTCCAGGGACAGTTCAGCCTGGATGCTGGGCTCATCTCTGGTTTCGCTTGTGGTAGGCTTGGTACTGTACTTCCAAGGGATTCTCTTTCCTCCCAATATTGGTTTCCCTCCCAACTCTCACCCTCAACCCCCAGCAAGCTCAGTCACAAGTCCAGTTGGTACCCCTACTCCTGGTTTGGGTCCAGGTGTTATAACTGGTCTTTCTGGTAGCCCCAGGACTAGAGAATTATTAATACATTGAAATTTAGAAGAAGCATGCACTTCTTGGCAGGCAGTGATATCTTTAATTAAATTCGAACGCACTTAGTGAGTACCTAGAGTGTGTAAAATACTATTCTTTTAAATACATTTGGCCCTTAACTGTTTTAGTTACTCAATTTGCATTAGTGCTGATCCATCCTTAAGGGTCTTATGAAGAATAAATATTAAAATGGGAAAATATTTGCACAGTTCTTTGTAAATATGAACTTCTTGGGTGGATTATTGTTGCCACAGTATTAATATTAATTGCAATAGCAACACTACTGCTTCTCGGGAAGGCAGTTGAGAGCAGTTGCAGGCCAACAAGGGCCAGACTGAAGAGGTCAGGGGAGGTGCCTCCAGCACGTCCAGCCCAGAAGGGGCGGAGTCTCACGAGGTATACCCTAACCCCACCCCTTACACCACCCTCTTCTCCGGGGCGCTGTAGGCGGTTACCATGGCGATGACGTCTAGGGGCGGGGCGGGGCGGGGCTATGGAGAGGAGGAGGAAGATGGCGGGCGGGCGGCTCTGAGGAGACCTCGGCGGCGGCGGAGGAGGAGAGAAGCGCAGCGCCGCGCCGCGCCGGGGCCCATGTGGGGAGGAGTCGGAGTCGCTGTTGCCGCCGCCGCCGCCGCCGCCTCTGCTTGTAGCTGCTGGACCCGAGTGGGAGTGAGAGGGAAACGGCAGGATGAAGTTCGCCGAGCACCTATCCGCGCACATCACTCCCGAGTGGAGGAAGCAGTACATCCAGTATGAGGTACCGGCGGCAGTCGGGGTGTGGGAGGACTCGGAGGGGCCACCGTCTAGCCAGTTCTGACCTCCACCGCTGCCTTCGCTCTTGCTGCCGCTCCGCGCCGGGGCAGACTTTGACCCGCTGCCGCGGGGAGCCACTGCGGCATCCCCGCCGCGGCCGGCCCCCTCCCGGCCCGCCGCCCTTCCCCTCCCCCGCAGCCCCGCTGCCGCCGGGGTAACGGATATGCGGGCGGCGGGCGGGGAGGAAGGGCACGGCCCGGGCCGGGGCTGGGGGGTGGTGGTGGGAGGGCGAGCCGCAGGTGGGGGAGTCGTGGGTGCGAGGGCAGCCCCTGGTGGCGGCGGTTCCGCGGTCATCCCCTCCTCCCCGCTCACCCTGACCTCTCGTCCCCACCCTGGGCGAGCACCTCCTCGCCGAGGCTGGGTCTTGCTTCTCTCTACTCACCTCTCACCAAGGAATCCTTCTCTTCTGAGATAAGTCCCTCCAGTGATTTCCTTCATTCCACAGGGCCCTTCGGCTTTTTCCCACTTGCCCACTGTTGACAAAGGCTTCGTAACAGTGTTGAAACTTAAGCGTATATCACATATGTAGTGGTTATAGTCTGCAAACATATTCTGATCAACTATTTTGATAATAAGACGGTGATTGCATAAAGTATACAGAGTAATTACATCTTTGGTTTTGGCTTTTCTGTTGTTTTGGAATGGAGGGAAGAGAAAGGAGGGAAGAAAATTATTTAAATTTTCAGGTTTTCTGATAAGTTTTGTTAGCTAAGGAGAGAATTACTATATTGTAAACAGTATACATTACCTGTGTATTACAGAAATCATGCTCCCCTTCTCTCCCAATTTGGGATAACAGCTGCTGGAGGATATTTAGTGGATAATAATAAGGAACCTGACATTAATGCAGGGCAAAGTAAAGATAATGAACCCATTTATATATTTAGAAGGCAAGGTACCTGAAGGACTTTAAGCACTGCAATAGGTTATCTTAGTAGCTAGCAATTCACCTCCTGGATAGAGAAAGAAAGACTTATCTGTAACCTCCAGGAATTCATGTCTATGTAATGTGCAGGAACAAAGAATATAAAATCAATATGAACACACATATGCTAGCTAGATTTTATGAATTAAACAATTTTAGTTCTCTTTAATTTTTTTATAAGTTTTGTGATAGGCTTAGGCAATAGCAGTGAGTTTTTTTTATTCATATAGTGATGGTAATAATTGAAGAAGACAGGGAAAGGGATATAGGTAGGTTAAGCAGTCTTGAAGATTGTGAAATAAATTCACTTGTAACATACAGTATTTGATTATTGCCAGAAATGAAAGGCCTAGAATTATTAATGCTTTCTTGTTACTTAATTTTCTTACAGTGTTTTGTGGCCATATTTTGTAAGTAAGAATGAAGTAAGAGACTAACATTTTGGCCTGTAGAGTTGTTGATTTATTGTTTCTAATAACATTCAGTCAGTTTTAAAACCTTGGCTAGCGTCCAAATAATGGTTTTTATTAAAACAAGGGTATTGGTCTTTCTTCTTTCTAGTAGTAATTTTCAGCACCACTTCCAGTTCTTCACAGAGGCATAGGACATGAGCATACTGAAGCCCATCTTATATAGTGTGGAATGCTTGATTTGGGCAGAAGTAATAGTGGCTGAATGTATGCTATGAGTAATGTTAAGTATTTCAACACTTAACTATTTCACAGAATTGTATTAATTTGGAATATCTGGGGCTGGGAGGGGAGGTGTAAGATTTAGTTTGAAAATGCAGTTACCTCTTGATTTGTAATGTCAGCTTTGTGGCTGGAGTAACCACAGTGATTCTGGGACTCTTCATTCATGTAGTCTGTTTGGATACTATTCCTAAATGTTTAGGTTGGTCACAAAGGTACAGAATTACTGAATGTATATGTGACTGCATTATCTTTCTCAGGCCAGTTATATATTATGTTTTGAAAAATTCATTTTTGGGCTGGATGCGGTGGCTCACAACTGTAATCCCAGCTCTCTGGGAGGCCAAGGTGAGAGGATAGGAATTAGAGACAAACCTGGGCAACGTAATGAGACATCGTCTCTACAATAAAATTAAAAAAAAAAAAAAGGCCTGGTGTGGTGGTCCTAGCTCCTCAGGAAGTTGAAGTGGGAGGATTGCTTGATCCCAGGAGGTTGCAGTGAGCAATGATTACACCACTGTATTTCAACCTGGGTGACAGAGTGAGACCCTGTTTTCTGAAAAAGAAAAAGAAAAAAATTCATTTATGTAGCTAATTGAAATTTGATTCTGAAGAGAATTCCTACTATGTGACTCCCCATCCTGGATAAACTCATTGTTTGGTAGGCAAAATTAAATAAAGGGCATGTTTCTTTTTAAGTTGGTTTTTTTTAAGTTGGTTTCTTTTTAAGTTTCTTTTTAATGGTTTCTTTAACCATTAAAGAAATTTTTTTAGGATTGGAATACTGTGTTGTGTATTGTTGCTGAAGAGTTGGTGCTATTACTTTAAAAATAATAAAGAGGCCATAAGTAAGCGTCTTTAGGGTCCAGGAATTTTAGCGGCTTAAAAACATTGGGGAAAAAGGACATCCATAAAAATCTGTTAGCTTTTGCTAGGGAAAAGAGGCTTTTCATAATGCAGTAATATGTAGTTTTTCATATAAGTATGATGCTCTTAAAACACTCTTAGTGGAACTGATGCTTGATTTTTTTTTTTCAAACACTGATGGTGAAATTTTGGTGTATTACCCTTGATTTCTAGCCAAGGGTGCTTTCTAGTGCTGTGAACCAATATGAACTGTCCAGCTTCTTTGGTTTTTATGTCATGTTGCTGTATTAAATATTACTTGAAATAAGCAGAGGATTAGATAGAAGCTGTAAGTTTTGTTTTACATCTATAATTAGATGTAGTATTTATATGTAATATTATGTATACATGGTAACACAGTAAGTGCTAGCTGTTGTGTGTATCAGTTATGAGACCCAGGGGACAATCTTTTTGCCTTTTCAGGGCTCTTTTTTCTTCCATAAAATAAGAATATAGGGCCAGAGCTTTTCAGGGTCCATTCTAGTTCATAAGTTTTTGATTTAACTTTTAATGGTTTTTATTCCTTGGATTGTTAAAGTTATTACTGATAATAAACCATCACTACCCTGAAAATTATTATAATTTTTAATTTAAAAATAAGTTGTGGAATTTATAAATTCAGTCTTCATAGACAGAATAGTAAAGCATAAAATAATAGAAAAGTATGGAGAAACTATGTAAAAATCTGTTCGATCCATTTGTATTTTTTTCAAAGAATAAACACAAATGGGCAGAGGCTATCCCTGTTTCCAGTAACCTATTTGAGTATAAATCTTGGTGTATAAAATATAACATCAGTAAGTCTTTATAAGAACACTTTTTTGATTTAGAATTGGTGATTATATGTCTTAGAGCTCTGTAATTGATTAATCAAAATTAACTTAGACCAGTATCAACCAAATAGACTAGTATGACCACATTAATATTTTATAGAATATTAGCAAAAGAAGTGAATATATTTAGTGCCTTAGGCTGCCGACTTATGTTTTCTTCCCTAGGGTCCTTTGTTTCTTTGGTTTCTGAGGAACCAGGAATGATTTTTTTCAGTGTATTCTTTAGTTTTGTAAGATACTAAAATAATGAGGTCTGTAATTACAGGATTTTAGAGCTGAAAGGGAATTTAAAGATTATCTACCTCTTTGTTTTTCCAGGCGAGGAAACGAAGGTCCCGAGAGGTTAAGCCACTTGTTTAGGAAGATTTATGTGTATGTGTATGCATCTTGAACACGGGATGTGTAAGCATTGGGAGTCAGGTCACACTATGTGATCCTAATAAAATCACTTCCTCTTCTTGGTGTTTCAAATCCTTTATCTGTAATGTTAGAGAACTGGACTTCATGATTTCTAAGCTCACAGTCCTATATTATCCAAGGACCCATCCAGCTTTAAAATTCTGTGCATTTTTATGGCTTAATTATGTTTGATACATGAAGAGGACATAACTTAAAGGACTATTATAGCATCATTTTAAATTAATAATATCCTTTCAAAAATTTTTGATGGGATTCTGATCTGTGAATAGAAAACTAACCCCATGACACTCTCATTTAACTTAAATAAAAAGGGATGGTCATGGATTAATTTCTTTTTTTTTTTTTTTTTGCGGGATTGGTAAAAGGGAAAGGGAGAGATTCTGTATAAACTGCACTTCCCTTATTTTCAGGAATAAGGAAATATTGCCATGACATTATTACAATTTTCATTTGTAAAACTCTCCCATGAGAACACTTGTGTTGCCAGCTTCAATTTCTCAAAGGTATTATGTTGATTAGTTAGGGTTAACTTGCCTTGCTGGAACTTGTTTGAAATTTCAAGTTTGGCCACTCGATGGGGCACAAACCACACTTTTTCTTTCAGACACTTCTGCAAATGAAAGTACAGGGCAGTATATTTAAGATAACACCTGTAAATAATTATTGTCAGTGAGATGCTTGGCATTTACAAATGTTTCATGAGTGAATGAATGTTGTAAAGACAGGGAGCTACAACTGTTCTTCATTATCTTTAAGTGTGTTAGAGTAAGTATCCTGGAAAGATTATACTTGGCTGTCCATCTCTGAAGGTTGGTTTTGGATCAGCTTTTGGGTGAAGGCCCAGATCATAAGAGCCTAAGAATCTTATTTGACCTGGGGTGACCTTGGAAAATTAGTTCTGGCTTCAAATTCAGTCCTAATCTGGGAAGCATTTGAGACTGAGTTTGTGCTGGCTAGGGGTTACAGGTATATTTGAGTTGTAGGCCACAAAGGAGTATATCCAAAACTCTTATGTAGTAAGAGAAGATAACTAGAGCTGTTAATTTTATTTATTTTTTATGTGTAAGAAAAGGAAAAATAACTTTTGCTAGTATTTAATAATTGGATTGATGCAGTACTCTTGCTAAGGAGGACATACATAGGTATTCTGAGGGAAACAAAAGGATTACCAATGGCTTTCTCACTTGTTTGTTCACTTTCTGCAGATAATAATTCAGTTATGGGTGCATAGGTAAATGAATTTATAAATATTACCTAGTTTTAACTAAACTAACCCTCAGGAAATAGACACGAGTTAAAGACTCTGTAAAATGATACCAATAATGCAACAAGTGAACAATAAGAAAATGACAGAGCTGACAATTCTGCTTCTAGTACTAGCTTTTTCAGCCAAATTACAGAAAAAAATGATGCAACTTTAATAGACCTGACAAGAAGTTCACCAGAAAATTTCAAAATTATTAATCTGACTCATTAAAATAAGGTTTTACGTCTACTGTCATTCACTTTACCTTAAATATATATTGTATGTTATGAGTATTCTGCCTTCGTGACGTCTGTTTTATAGCTCATGGAGATTATAATTGTTTAAAAATCAAATGAATCCTGAACTTTGTTTTTTTTTTTTTTTTTTTGGAGACAGAGTCTCGCTCTGTTGCCCGGGCTAGAGTGCCGTGGTGTCAGCCTACCTCACAGCAACCTCAAACTCCTGGGCTCAAGCAATCCTCCTGCCTCAGCCCTCCCGAGTAGCCGGGACTACAGGCATGCGCCACCATGCCTGGCTAATTTTTTCTATATATTTTTAGTTGTCCAATTAATTTCTTTCTATTTTTAGTAGAGACAGGGTCTGGCTCTTGCTCAGACTGGTTTCAAACTCCTGACCTTGAGCGATCCTCCCGCCTCAGCCTCCCAGAGTGCTAGGATTACAGGCGTGAGCCACTGCCCCGGCCTGAATCCTGAACTTTGAACCAGACTTTTGAAACACTGTCTCACAAAATGTTAAATGAGGATTAAAAAAATAGTGAACCTTCACCTAATGGGTGCATTGTACACTGTCTGGGGGATGGGCATGCTTATAGCTCTCACTTGGGTGGTGCAAAGGCAATATATGTGACCTAAATGTTTGTACCCCTGTAATATTCTGACATAAAGAATAAATAAATAAATAAAACAACCTTTTCAGTTATGTTCCCTAAAAGCATTGTTGATAATTTCTTAGGTCAAAAATATTTTTGTACTATCTATAAATGAAAGGTAAAAGTTATTTATTTCATCCTTATATCATCTTTTTAAAACTTTTATTTTAAAAAATTTTATGTTTTATAATGTACACAGATGTAGATGGGTATGATTTATAACTAAATATACATATTTTGGAGGTCCATAGTAAAACTCTCTCTCTTTTTTTTATAGAGATTTGCCATAATAAAAGTTTGGAAGCCCAAGCTATACAGATTAACCAAAACTGGTTTGTGATTTGCCTGTTAATTGACGGGCCTTTGGGATTGAGAGAGCATCAGAATTCACCAGGGTTCTTGCTCAGTGTATTTGCCTTTTTGGGTCTTTCCTTACCTAGTAAATGCTGAAAGAACCCCAGTAGACAAAGCTCATGAACAAATGCCTTAAAAAAATCATTCATTCATTTAACAAATATTTATAGAGGTCTTACTATTTGCAGTTATATGCTGATGGATTTGTCATCAAATTCTAGCTCTTCTATTGCTTTAAAAATAGAGGAAAAAACCAACACCCCCGCAGATTTTTTTTTGTGTGTGTTTTTGGTTTTGTTTTTTAATCAATACAGTGTTTTCAAAATTAAAAAGTGTAGAAAGGGAAGATTGAGGATTTGATATGTGGTTATAAATTTGGATCATTTGCGTATAGTTTGTTATAGACCTTTAAGTCTGATTTCTTTGGTCAGACTGAAATTTAGTCACCAGTTTCTTTCCATCAGCAAACAAGTATGGTATATATAGGGACTGATCAGAAAATCCTTTAAAAATTGCATATTTTCTAGAGGTCAAAAGAAAGTATAATCTATTTTAAACATAACTTACAATTTTCATGTTCTCCATAGCAAGACATTTAATATGTTGATTAAGAAAACAGTCATCTCTTAATTATTGAGGATGACATGCTGTATTGTAATAAATCTTATACCAGAAATAAGGAGATTTAAGTCTTAAGATTAAGTTCTGTCATGAACCATTCATAAATAATCAGTGAACAAGTAATTTTTTGAAGATTGAAGGACTGGAATGTCATCACAGAGAAAACTGGGAAGTCTTTAGATTATTATCGTGTGAGTTATCTAGGCTAAATTGGCAAAGTTGTAGTTTGCCAAGTAATCCATGTGCTTTGTGGGCTTTCTGTATACCTTGTAGCAGTGGTTCTCAAACTTTCTGGTTTTAAGACCACTTGAAACTCTTAAAAATTATTGAGGATTCCAGTGTCTATTGATATGTGTACTATATTAGAAATTAAAACTGAGAAATGTTTAAAACATAATTGTATACAAGCACACCATCTACTAGCCATCAGAGACATGACATCACATTTCATGTAGCCTCTTAAAAAACTCCTCTATATACTTGTGAAAGAATAAGAGTGAAAAAAGCAAATAAAGTTGAGGTATTATTATGAAAATAGTTTTGACCTCTTGGGTCCGTGAAAGGGTTTTGAAGACCCCCTAAGTGTCCCTGGACCACACTTTGAGAGTTGCTGCCTTAAAGCACAGGAAGGACTTCTTTCAGAAAGTTTGGAGATAGCCTGTAAAAAGGTTCTCTAGTCTTACCAAGCACATAAGAGGATAAAGAAATCCTCTGAGTAAGGATTCTCTGGTTATCTGCCCCGCAGTGAAGGATAATAGAGAAAAGAAAGTTGGCTTCCCTGGATTTCATCTGATCCCTAGTTCAACTTTCTTTTCTTTAAATTCAATTAGCAGAAGTGTGGTTAGGTTGTCATTGAGCAGAAAAGAATTACTATTTACTGGGTGTCAGCTGCTTTACATATGTTATCTCATTTAATCTTCACAATCAGTTTTAGATGATTTATTATCTCCATTTTACTGATGCGGAAACCCAGGATTAGAGACATTTGTCAATTTGCTCAAAGCTATATATACACCTAGTAAGTAAGTAGAGCCAGAATTTGAAATCAAATCTGTCAGACTATGGAGCTCTTGCTTTTTATTCAGGAATTGTAAATAACAGTGGTGGTAGTAGTGGCAATAACAACAGCTGTTATTTTTTGAGTGCTTGCTGTGTCAGGCACTGTGGTAAGCTCTTTACAAACATCTCTCCTTATAGCACCCTGTTTAGGTAGGTTGTTAGCTGTGTTTATAGATGTGGGCAACTGAGTGTTAGAACCATGAAGTCACTGATTACATCGATACTACTAATTGTGGATAGCTAATTGTGGGAATTGCAAGAGCCCATTCTCATAATTCCTACTTCATACTGCTTTATTAAAAATGAATAAATCCATCCATTTATATATACATACATTTAGGTATGATCTGACCTGTTCTCCAGCACCACTGACCTTTCTACAGCCTGGTGAAGTAATGGCTGGTCTATTTTTAGTCCCAGGTCTCAGTCTGCTTAGTTTGGAGATAGAGTGTGTCCTGTAGGGTAGAGTTCATCTCAGTTAAATTGTATTTCCCTCAAGGTTATCAGTGTAACTTACTGGACAAGTAGGTGGTAAATAGAGGACCTTATGAAGATGAGCCATAAGAAAAAGGTAATGAGATAAATGATAAGGGTAAAAAGAGGAAGATAAAAGTGAACATAGCTATTTCTATGCCACATTTGTGGCATTTGGCTTCTAGATCATAGATCATGGAATGTTAGACTTGTAAGAAACTTTAGAGATTATTTAGCCCAATTTTTTTTTTTTACTTACATAGGAAATGATGACCAGAGAGGTTAAATGATTCAAGTCATATGGTTTGCTTAGTGGCTAAGTTAACACAATCATCCTAATTCATTTTATTGCTCATTATTTTATATCATAGGCTAGTATATTAACAACAACATATACAGAGAAAAAATTCTGAAGCCCGACTGCTTAGGTTCATATTCCAGCTACACCATCTTACTAGCTAAGTGACTTCAGGCATGCCACTTAACCTTTTTGTGCTTCAAAATAGGAATAATAGTATTACTTAGAGGATTGTCATGAGGATTAAATTAAATGAATTAGAATGTGAAAAATGCTTGGAACAATGTCTGACACATAGTAAGAACCGTATGTATGCTGTTAAAATTATTTCTCCTACAGAGTTCAACGGTATTAGGTAATGATTGATTAATAGCATTTTTGTGAGGGAGACTGAGCCTCAAAGCTTGTCCCTCCAGGCTTGTCCAGTTTATGTTTTCTTGGAGAATGGCTTTGTTAATTTCTAGCTAATACTTCTCTTGTGGTATTTGTTTTAATAGCTCTTAACCTTTTTGTATAGAGTAAGAAGAGTAGGTGAGAATAGTTACATGGCTGTGAAGTTAAATTAGTTCTCCTGGTCACTTGTAACTTGTATTTATCTCAGTTATAGACTCTCTGTATTCTTTTTTTTTTAAATTGAGGTGAAATGCACATGTGTATTCTTAGATATGTCTGAGTGTCTTAAGTGGGTTTCAGTTTTTAGTGGATATCTAATTTTAGTTATTTTCAATTTTCTAGTGAAAATTTGATATTTAATCCTAGAATTGGTTTTAGAGTTTAAAGAGACCTTCTTAACCCTTTTGTATTACAGATGAATAAATTGAGAGCAGAGATGGCAAGATACATGGTCATGGTCTCACAACTAGCTAATACCAGAGCCTGGTGTAGGAATATTGGCCTTCTGCTCACTGCTGTACCTTGCTGAGGCTTATCACTGCTGTATAAATATTTCTTTGCTTTTAAATTTTAAGAATGAATTTTCTTTTTAGGAGTCAGTAAGGATTTAAATGTTATTGTTGATGATTACTCACATACTTTGCACTAATACATTTGTCTCAATCTAATCCATTAAATCATATTAACAACCTAAAATAGTTCTTGTGTATGTCAATTAAAAGACTGGGTAAATTATGATGTTATTGTTTACTCAACTACAAAAAGTTAGCCATTACCCTGTTTAAGTATGGTCACAAGTAGAAACCTATCTTGAATGAGGAGACAGGACTGAGGAATTATAGTAAAGCTTGAGGGATTAGATAACGATGAAAGCAAGACTCAAGAAGGTTGAAAAATGAAATAGCCATTCCTCTCTGAGATGCTTGTGTTTGAAAGTTAGCACAGGTTATATGTGTTATCTGTACATAAAGAGTATGTCCCCCACCTCCTATAACCCAAGTTGCCAAGCCAAAGTCAGGGCATATATGGGTAGAAAAGATCAGAATAGTATTCAACTAATTTCTTAAGTATTCATGAGCATCCCCCTTTTTTAAAATAATAAAATGATAATGATGATAATAACAATAGCTAATGTTTATTGAGTACTCCAGTGTGGCAGTCATTTTACATTTAATCCTTATCCTCCAAGGTAGGTTTTATTATCCCTGTTATAAGAAGACACTGAGTCTTAGATTGAGTATGTTGCCCAAGGTCACATAGCTAGTGAATGGTAGAACTAAAATTCAAACACAGATGTCTTATTTCAGAGTCTGGATTCTTAACACTGTGCTATACTGTCAGAATCTTGCACAGTCTTGGAGATGTAATAACTAAGACTTAGTCCCTATCTTAGAGGACCTTCTTATTTGGGTGGTCTCAAAATCATATTATATTGTGATTATGCTGCAGAGGAATGACCAGTTGATTGTGCCCTAGAGAGCAAAGGCATTTATCTTGGAAGAATCTACAGAGGTGGTATTTGAATTGGGTTCTAGAGATTGAGTATGTTTTTAACACATAGTGAAGAAGGGAAAGGGCACTGGGGGTAATCTGGGCAGATAGAGTAAGTATCCAAACATAGTTAATGAAATCTGGTTTAGTAGATATGTTGGAGAGTTGGTAAGGTGAAGTTGGAAAGGTGAACTGGGGGGGGTCAAAGGGTGAAGGGCCTAGAATACTATGCTAAGAAGTTTAAGCATTTTCCTGAACATGAACCATCAAGGATTTTAAAGAAGAGATTGAGGAGAGGGGTCAGTGCAAAGTGAGATGTGTAATTTGGATCTTGGAGGATGCTTTGGAGAGAGTAAGACCAAAGACAGGAAAAGGAAAACCAAATAGTATAGCCAAAGATAATGAAGGCTTGAATTAATACCTTATTTAATCAATTTTAATATGTACTTTTTCACATTTTAACATCTGAAATCAGGATATGTCTTACAGTTAATGCCATGTCATAGTTTAATTGGAAGACATTTTTCCATTCTTACAAGCACATGAAATAATGATGTATGTTATTATTAGTGGCACCTTTGATTTGATGAACTATAATAGTAATAGTAGATAACATTTACTAAATGCTTACTATTTGTCAGACAGAGCAGTAGATGCTTGTTAGCATCTATCATCTAGCACAGTGTCTGTCACATTTGGCAACTCACATGTTTGTTGAATGAATTATCTCGTGTGATCCTTACAACAGGCCTGTTATAGGTGTTTATCCCCATTTTATAAGGAAATAGAGTCTCATATTTAAGTAATTGTCCAAGGTACAGCTATTTTGTGGTAGAGTTAAGATAATGAACCTAGGTCTATCTTACTCCATATTTCCTTCTTTTATCATAATGCAAATTTTCTGTAGTGTGGTTCCACTGAATTAGGAAGATGGTTTAAGAGGAAGGATAGATTAGAGAGAAATTTGGTAGCTAGAACTATCAGGACTTTTGCTGCAGGAATTAATAATTGCTGATGGAATTTGAATAAAGGTGTATTCAAGGTAATGTTTTGCTTGGGAACACCATTTGACTGGCTGCCAAGAAGTGTCATAGAATGTCTTTACCTTGGTGAATTCACTGTGGTCCAGGTTCTGATCAGAATTTGGTCTTTTCAATGACTCTCACTTGATGGGTCTTGGACAATAGTATATAATTAAGTGATTGACTAAATGATTTTAAGAAGCTCACATAGAAGTGATGTATAAATATTAATACTTGGGTGCCAAATTACTAATTTACATTGGAAATGTACCTAGCATTCACATTCTACGCTGAAATAGGTTTTCCTTGTCACCAAGCTATGAAGACAGAGAAATTATAACCAAAAGGTGGCTGGCTGAGCATGTACTGTAATTAGAAAGGGAGAATTAATGATTCATTTGCTATCAGGCCAATGTCCTGTAGTGTTTGGATGGGTCAGGTCCTTGCTTAGGGGTGTCTTCCCTGTATGATGCTTGGATGTGCTGACGTTATTTTTTTGAGATTTTCCTTTTCCTATTCTTTTAAAGCTGACCTCTCCCTCTTCTGATTTACTTTTTTTTTTTTTTGAGACAGATGCGTGCTCTGTTGCCTGGGCTAGAGTGCCGGGGCATCAGCCTAGCATACAGCAACCTCAAACTCCTGGGCTCAAGCAATCCTTCTTCTGCCTCAGCCTCCCAAGTAGCTGGGACTACAGGCATGCGCTACCATGCCCACCTAATTTTTTCTATTTTTGGTAGAGACGGGGTCTCGCTCTTGTTCAGGCTTGTCTCAAACTCCTGACTTGGAATGATCCTCCCGCCTCGGCCTCCCAGAGTGCTAGGATTACAGGTGTGAGCCACTGCATCCAGCCATACTTTTTTTTTTCTTTTTAGATAATGCTAATACTACCTATACTGGTCTATGACTGTTTTTAAACTTTGCATACATCTTCTGATATATTGTATGTTAATTTTAGAGTTTAAGTGGATTCTAACCAACTAATTTGAATTCTGATTTCATTAATTATCAGATGTGAGACTTTTGTGAGCCTCAGATTCCATTTGTAAAACAGTGGAAATGGCTTTCTCAGCAATTGTGATGTTGAGATAATATGTATGTAAAACACTTAGTCTGTATATTGTAGGTAGTGATATAGTGTGTTATAGTCCTGTGTCACTTAACAACAGGGATATATTCTGAGAAATGCATCATTAAATGCATTTTGTAATTGTGAACATCGCAGAGTGTATTTAACACAAACCTAGACTGTATAGCCTAGTACACAGCTAGGTATAGCTTATTGCTCCTGGGCTACAAACTTGTACAGAATGTTACTTGTACTGAACACTGTAGGCGATTACGACATAATGGTAAGTATTTGTGTATCTGAACATATCTTAAACATAGAAAAGATACAGTAAAAATACCAAATAAAAGATAAGAAATGGTACATCTGTATAAGGTACTTACCATAAATGGAACTTGCAGGGCTGGAAGTTGTTCTGGGTGAGTCAGTGAGTAAATGTGAAGGCCTAGGACATTATATTATTGTAGACATTAAGCTACTATAAACACTGTACACTTAGGCTACACTAAATATATAACAAAGTAATTGTGCTATGTTGTTTCAATGGCTACTACAGCTGTGATATCACTATGTGATAGGAATTTTTCAGCTCCATTATAATCTTATGGGATCATCATCATGTGTGTATTCTGTTGTTGACTGGAGCATTATTATGTGGTGCATGACTATGTTTTGTTTTCAAACTAGGCCTGGCATTTCACTGTAGGTTTTGTCACTGGCAGTTTTCTTAATTTATGTTCTGAGGACAGCAACATTGGTGATTGTCTTGATAGACAAGCTCTGAATACAGCATTATCTAATAGAACTTGCTGCAGTGCGGGATGCATTTTATGTCGGTATTGTCCAATAGTGGCCACTAGTCACGTGGCTGTTTAGCACTTGAAATATGGTTAATGAGACTGAGGAACTGAATATTTAATTTCAGTTAATTAAAATTTTAATGGTGGTATGTGGCTAGTGGCTATTGCACAGCTCTAAAAGTTTCACTGCTTACAGTCATGGCAAGAAGGACAAATGATTCCAATTTAGTTTCCTTTCACTGCTCTATGCAGGTATATGTATTTGTGTGTATATGTCTCTATCTTTATCTCTCATTCTGGGACTAGAATTTCATCCTATAATTTGTAGCAGCAGAGGCCAAGGTTCTAGGCCTGTCTATGCCGTGAAATGATTTTTTCTGCTATTTTCTATAAATTCCTGAGACGATTCTGTTTACTGATAGTTGATCCTTTTATCACTGATAATTTATGACAGTGGAATTTACCTTTTAACTATTTGTTATTCCAGTTTATATATATGTACTTCTGCAGTTAGCATTTTTCTGGGGAACTTATTTAATTTCTAATGTTACTTACACACCCGGTTCCTGAAAATTATACTCTATTTCCCACAATTTCCATATGTTAATGGAAAAAAACATAAACATTAATAAATCTCTCCCTTGTTTGTGAATCTAACCCTGAAGAGCATTTTTCTAGTGCAAGTTAATGGACATTTAGTACTTTGATTAAAGAATGAAAGATGCATAACTACCGTAAAGCAAACTCAGAGAGAGATTCACTGTACTAAATATTAAGTGTTTAGAGATCACTCATGAGTGATATATGCAAATGCTCTATGCTAGGGACAGTTTGTAATTACCAACTTATTCATGGGTCCTTGTTTAAATAATAGATATTGGGACAGACAGCCAATATCCTAGTTTTCCTCCAGTTATATTTTTGTAGTAGGCATGTGCCTGGTTGTGAGTATTATGGGAGTTAGATGGAGGAAGGAAGAGAGCTGGGACTCTTATTGTTTAGTATTATATGTAGACTTGTTTTAGGTATGTGCTTCTCACTTCTGCTCTCTGCTGAGTCTGAAGTCTCAGACTAGTCCTTCTTGCATCCTTTAATTTCTTCAGCAACAAACTGCAGACTCCTGGGTGTAGGGTAGGGAGGGTGGATGGTATGGTAGTGGAGGTGGGGGTTGTGTGAGGCTGGGAATGGACCTGTTAACTGCCTTATTCAGCCAATCCTATATTTAGCCATATCCCTTAGCTACCTTCTCAATTACCTGATATTTCCAGGTACTAAACCCCTGAACTGTTCTGGGGTTTAGAAGCTAGAACTGGCTTGCTTCCTGTTGATATCCCCCACTGAAGATATTTCAGGTTTTCTGTTTTGTCTGCTAAGTCAGATTACTACTCTCTCTGCTGTCTTCTGAAAATTTATTGAAACCTCTTGTCTACTGCTGTCTCTTTTCCTATCCTTTTTATTCTTCAGTTTTTATACTTAAAAATATTCTTATATTGTCATTTTAGTGGGGTTTTGGGAGGGAAAGAAGATAAATGTGTGTAGTTAGTCTGCTGTATTTTATTGGAATATCTACCCTCCCACACACACTTTTTGATTAATTTAAACAGTTATTTGATCACCCACCTTAGTACTGTTATTAGGAATGGCTTTGGAGGCAGTTTAAAAAATATTTGAACTATTAAAAAATACTTGAATATTTGAATGATGTCTTTCAGGGTTTATATTACAAATAAATATTTTAGTTCAGCTTTAGTTTGTAATTTGCTGCACATGAATAGTAGACATCCAAAAAGAGTTTGGTTTTACAGTATTTAATAAGGTACATCAAAATGGAAAAGAGGAGAGGAAAAGATTGTTAATTGGATTTGAAGTAGAAGCTTTGAACTTTTTTTTTTTTAATAACACAGTGACTAAAAGGCTATAGAATCTGCCTGAGATGTCATTAAGAGGTAAAAGAGATTTAGAGAATGGTTGAAGGCAGTGAATGGAGAAAATAAGAACATTTCATGTTTGTCCCTTACAAGGTACAGCTAGAGCTCTAGAAATGAGCTCTTTTAGATCAATTTAGAGAAGTTTCTTACTGTGTATTTATTCAGTGAATGGAGATTTACCTCTTTTTGTTTAGTTCTGAGTAAACTCAAATGAGATGATACTCTTGCCCCTGTTTTTCACGTATTATTCTCCTAGGAGGTAACAAAACAGTTGACAAGCAGTTATCACTTTTAATTAGGGAGTTTATACATCTTTTGAGTAAACTTCTCTTTTTGAGTATAATAAGCTTGTGGTTTGAAATATGAGTATCTTGAACTATGCTGCCATTAGAAATTTGCTGAAGAGTACTGCAAAATGTTTTCTCTAGGATTTCGGCCTTCTAACATTCCATTCTTGGTAAAGTGATAAATCAGAAAAAAATACATTGATTTAGAGATCACCGAAATTAAAATTGTAATAACTGAGCTTTGGCAAGTCATTTTGCCTTCCTGTGCCACAGTTTTCTCATCCTTAAACTGAGGATAGTAATAATGCCTACTTGAGAGGGTTGTGTGAAGTGAGATGAATTAATAAATGTAAAGCACTTAGGACAGTGTCTAGTGCATAATAAATATTATATAAGTGTCAGTCATTATTACATATCTGTCCCTAGTGGTTCCAAACAAACAGTTGAGCAGTGTCCTAGTTGATTCATTTATTTATTCTTTTAACAACTGGGGAAAGGAGTCAGTGAAACTGTAATTGGGAAACACTTCTGGATACTGTGCATTCAATTGTTGAACAAATGAAAGTTGAAGTTTTACTTTTATAAAAGAAATTTGATGTTACATAGAAGAATAGATGGTTTATGTTATTACTTGTGGACAGTTATTGATAACAGAAAAAGAGATTAATTTATACATTTTTGAAAATTTCTTTGGTTTTGGTAGAGATGAAAAACTGGGAAGAATATTGGTAACTTTTGCCTTTTTTCTTTCACACTTTTGTTGTAGAGCCCTGTTAGAATTCCTAAATTGATTTGTAAGCATATAATGTTAGAGCAGAAAATGTTTTAGGGAAAGAAATTCTCAAATGCAGTATTTTGAAATTCTCCCTTGACCTTTCTTACTTTCATCTTGCAGATAATATTATTTAATTAGGAAGGTTTAATTTAAGGGTCATTTATTAAACTATTATTTAACCAACATTAATTACAATAATTTTTAATTTTTAACAACATATCAATAATTAATGATAATATAATATTTAATGCATATTTTGTGAACTTGTCCCACCAAACACAGATTGTCCTAAAGAGCATCTGTAGCATTTCCCCTCCAAATTGTATAATTGGTAAACATACAATAGTAGTTAGATCTTTTTAGTCTCATTAGTATTTGAAATTAAATAAAAATATCGTTGGTAAAGATAAAGTAATACTCTTAAAAACTTTTTTTTTTTTTTTTTGAAGACAGAGTTTCTCTCTGTTGCCCGGGCTAGAGTACAGTTGCATCATCATAGCTCACTGCAACCTCAAACTCCTGGGCTCAAGCACTTCCTGCATCAGCCTTGTAAGTAGTTGGGTCTACAGTTGTGCACCACCACGCCTGGCTTTTCGTTTTCTATTTTTTGTAGAGAAGAGGTCTGCCTCTTGCTCAGGCTGGTCTTGAATTCCTGCCTCAGGCGATCCTCCTGCCTTGGCCTCCCAAAGTGCTAGAATTACAAACGTGAGCCACTGTGTCTGGCTCTGTTAAACATTTTTAATGTATCACTTTCTAATGCTTAATAATGATTTATGTACATGCTTCAATATTTATTCATGAACACATTGACTGCCACACTAGGAAAAAACTTTTTTCTTGGGGCCATGGTGTTTTATTATGAAAATAGAATAAAAAGTTTGAAAACAAAATGATCCTTTCTAATTTAATGAAAAATTTGTTATTTTTTATTGTTTTCTGTGCATGAGTTATATGCAATTAAATTGTCAATATTGTAACAATAAGAACATCAACAAGTAAAATTTTCATGGACCAACTGCAGGGTTCTGCCCAGAGGGCCACCCATCACGTAACATGTATGCTGCAGTGTGACAGTGTGAGTTGTCTGTGCACCATGCGGCTCCCAAGGTAAAGAGACGTGTGAGTTGCACTTGCTTCATGAGGCTCCAGGCTCAAAACTAGCATGAGTTAAATACAACTCACATGGCAGTTAATGTTTTAAATAATGACGAACTTTGATAAGTAGCTAGATACAGAGAGTGAAGGAGGGAAGAAGAATTCAATGTAATGGTTTAAACCTAGAGAAACTGGTAGAGAGTAGCTACTTTTGGAGATGATAAACTCATGAGGTTAGATCTTAAATATGTTGACTACAGGTGTGAAATGTTTATACACAGATAAGTAGCTAGAATTTGAAAAATTGAGTTAAAAGTAAGATTTATTATAATTGCAATAGCAAAGGATTAATTTACTAAGGGAAAGGGTATAAAGCAGAAAAATAGAGACATAAATAGAGGACATCTTGGAAAATACATTGTCACTGAAGTCGGGTGTCTTAAGGATGAATGGATTATCTATTAGCAATAACATACTTTATAGCGATATCAATGACAATGAAGATTAAGGATGGGCCTTTGGAAATAAGAAAAAGAGCTCATTAGTGAATTGTGAACATGATTGTTTTTTTGCTAACTTAAGTGCATTGAGACAACATGTTTGTACTTTTTATTTGAGAAATTTAGCTAGTGACAGAGTGAGGAAGATAGGATAGAACCTTTAGGAATGAGAAGAATAAAAATAAAAGGTTCTTTCAGAATATATGAGATCTATCATATGAAGGCAGTAGAGAAAGTAGCTTTAATTTTGACTAAATTTATTACTTGGATTGCATTTTCTTCATTTATTTGATGTGAGACCTTTGAAAAGTTATTTTATCTCTCCAAATCTCAGTTTTCTTGTGTATAAAATGGGGAGAACATTTACCTTGTAAAGTTGTTCTAAGAATTAGATATAATATTAATATCTGAAAGTGCTGGAAGGACCTGACTTATAGAAGATATTTTTTATCTTATAGAAGATATAAGTTGTAGCTGTTAAATTTCTATCATCATTAAAAATAAGCCATAGAAACAACTTTTATTTGTTTTTTCAATAGACATTTATTTAAAGGTGTCGGTACTCAATCTTTTTGCATAACAAGACCCCTTTCAATGTCATAAAGTTTCCTGGAAACCAAATGATGGTCGCTGGACATTTAGAATCCATTACTTAAGAAACCTGCATTGTGACAAAATGAATTATTGTATTTTATAGATTCTAAGATGCATATTCCCCTGTTCCGTATTCAAATGTCTTTAACATTGGGATGCATCCTACAGATGTCATAATTTAATCAGTAATGTTTTTCTTTTGTAATGGCACGTGAAATAATGGTGCATCTTAATAATGAATAGTATCTTAGATTTGATGAAATATAGTACTGCTTTATTAATACAGATATCTTCATGTATTTTCAGATATTTGTAGAAAACATTATTTAGCCTACCAATAATACCTATTAAGAGTTTGGAGTATTTAAATTGGAGCCATGAAGTGGTCTGGGACCCATGGATTAGAAACTGTATTTGTAGGCATATAGGAAATAACATTGCAGAAACGTTTTGTTCCTCTTTTTTTTTTTTCTTTGAGACAGAGTCTTGCTCTGTCACCCACAGTAGAGTGCAATGATGTCATTATCATCATAGCTCACTGCAACCTCAAACTCCTGGGCTCCAGCAATTCTCCTGCCTCAGCCTCCTGAGTAGCTGGGACTACAGGCACACCATGATGCCAGGCTAATTTTTCTATTTTTAGTAGAGATGGGGTCTCTCTCTTGCTCAGGCTGGTCTCCCCAGGTTGAACTCCTGAGTTCAAGCAATCCTCTCACCTCAGCCTCCCAGAGTGCTAGAATTACAGGCATGAGCCACTGTGCCCGGCAGCACTTTTTGGTTCCTTTTTGCCTAAACTCGCAAACTGTTACTAAGAGCAGGAGTGGGAATTTTATGTTGTGATAACTATTTGAGAAAAATCCATGCTTTGCCAACCTGGATAAATCTTACATATTAAGGTGGATTAGAAGGCAAAGGCATGAAGAACTTCTCTTGTGTCTAGTAAATGAAAAAGGTTTGAATTTTGTGTAGAAATAAAAGATAATGAATTTGAGAAAAATGAGAAAGGACTTTGCATTTTAATATTTCATAGAATTAGAAATGCTATAAAATCTAAAAATGACAATAACTAACAATTAAAATTACTGATTTGCTGATTTTGGACATTTAGGTCTTTTGATAGTTTAGGTCTGTGCAGTTTACAAATGTAGTTTGAAAATGTACTGTGCTAGATGCTGTGGTCTGTAAAAGTTAACATGACAGTGTTCTCTGCCTCCGATAATTTACAGCTGTTACCACAATACTGTAAGAGTGAGCTATATAGATTTAATTAGTAGAAGAGAGCATTTTGTTATCAGCTTTATTTTATCAGAAGAGGATCTTTTGACAAAGAAGATGTTGATTTAGTCTTCTATCAGATCTGCTCCAGCTCAGTAGTGTGGCTATGTGACTTAATATATGTTAAATTACAGTGTTGTTGGCTTTGACATATGGGAATGTAGTTTTGTTTATTATTGCTAAATAAATCACTTACTTGAAATTGTCATAGTTTTCCTATCCATAATTTTTTATTGGAATAAAAATTTCAGCAACTTTGATCAAGACAAACCAAAGATGTTGCTTATGATCTAATAACATGTACATTCTGTGATATAGAAATGTTTTTAAATCATAAAAATGTTTTTCAAATCTAGCCCAATACATTAATTATCTATTGCTGTATAGCAAATTACCCCAAAACTTAGTGGCTTAACACAAGGATAATAAACATTTATTGTCTCACATGGATTGAATGTCTTAAGTAATGGGTTTATTGCCACTCATTTCTGTATGGCAAAAAATTGGAAGCTTACCTTGGTAGTTGTGGCTTAGGGTATTTTGTGAGGTGGCAGTCAAGATGTTAGCTGGGGCTACAGTCACCTCAAGGCTTGACTGGGGCTGGAGGATACTATTGTAGGATGGCTCACTCAAATGGTTTGCTAGTTTGTGCTGGCCTCAGTGGTTTACCACTTGGACCTCTCTATAGTGCTGCTTGAGTTTTTTTCATGGCTGGCTTCCCTCAAAGTGGGTGATCTAAGAGAAAACAAGACAAAAACTACAGTATCATTTATGACCTAGCTTTGGAAGTCACATTGTTATTTCTGCAATATTCTATTGATAATATAGGTTAGCCCTGTTTAGTATAGGAAGGGACTGCATAAGAATATTACTACCTGGATGCAAGGATCACCTGGAGTGGGCGGGGGAAGGTGTCATCTCAGAGGCTAGGTACCACACCTGATATAAAAATCTAATGGTATAAAGATATTTTGGAAATAAAAGGGAAAATATTAGAAAATTGAGAGGCCAAAATAAGGGGTAAATTTTAGAAAGTAAGGTCTCACTCCAAATAGTGGGCTGTAATATTCTCCTATAATTCTTTTTTTTTTCTGTAGGTACGTCATAATGTCTTCACTTTTATTCTTGATTTTCGTAATTTGAATCTTCTTTTTTTCTTAGTCCATCCAGCTAAAGGGTTGTCAATTTTTTTGATCACTCAAAGAACTAACTTTTTTTTTCTTTTCTTTTTTTTTTTATTGGGGGAAAACTACAAAGCATTTACAGTACAATGTTTACAGTCACAATTTGTAGTGAGCTGATTTCCCAAAATGTATTACCACTCAAGTTGACTTATCTTGTTACATTCAAAA